>JACCGJ010008568.1:0-26066 GCA_013407085.1 Atriophallophorus winterbourni | reverse complement strand
GGGCCATTCAATTAAAATTGCTAAGAAACGATGTCGGCTAGACTCCAGAAAACACTTTTTCAACCTTACGGTTGTGAATATCTGGAAAATTCTCCCAAAAGAACTTATTTCCGGCAGTACCGTCTCGAGTTTTGAGCTGGGTTTGAACCGCAACTGGGGTAAGTTTTCCCCTGAATACTCTCCTTAGTTGCTTTACAAGCTAAGGTAGTTCATCTGTTAGCGTTATCCTGTAAATCGAGTAAAGTCTTGAGTTCTCTGTTTTTATTTTAATAGTTCAATAGTTTATTATGGTATAAAAAGCTAAGAGCTTGTACAAACAGCAGGATAGATTGAGCGGTGGGTCGAAAAAGCAAACAGAGAAATGTTTTAGTTTCCAAGGCCTTATAGCGGGCCTCATTCGCGTTTAGCCTGCACCATCAGTGGATTTTTGTGACATTTGGACAGGTAGGGCGTCAACCCAAGACACAGCTACCCAACACATCCTTCGGAACAGGGTCAGTTGAAACTGCGTGTATACGGAGTTCCGATAATGGGATCTGGAAGAGCAATGAAACTGGCAAAGAGTTAGCGGGGTCGTGACGAAAATCCAAATGGCACAGAAAGAGAACTTACCGTTGCCACGAGCTAGTGAGTTTTAGGGGAAAATGCGGTAGGGTTTGTAAAAAATGAAAATAGTGTTTACGGGGTACTTGTGTATTGGGAGTGGGAGATTTCATGAAGGTGAGAATCGAGGAGACCTTTGAATGAACCGAAATAAGCGGCCTTAAGAAGCGGGCCTGGAAGAGTGTTCCACTGACTGCAAACTCTCACAGAGAAAAAGCTGTGTCGACATTCAAACCTGCTCTGTTGATGTAATAGTTTGAGCTCATGTCCTCAAGTGTTAGTGCTTGGAGAGGGAACGAATAGGGATTTGCATGGATGGGAGGGGTCAGTCTAGATCCGGTGGGTAAGTAACATGTCCCCGCGGTGAAGACGGTAGGTAACGGAGAATATATCGAAACTGCGTAACCTTTCCTCGTAAGACAAGTTGTGCATACCACGGACAAGCTTTGTCGCACGTCGCTGGCCTTTTTCGAGAAGGGACACGTCTTTGCATAACCAAAGTTTCCGAGCCTGTACTGCGTACTCCAAGTGTGGACGGATGTGGACTTTCAGCAGTGTCATGAAGAGAAACCGGTCAAACCTGCCTAAAGCGCCGCGAAGTAAGCCAATGTTACGATTGGCTACGGCTGCGGCTCGTTCGTATTGCGTGGTGCAACCGAGATCGTGCTGGATGTTGATACTGAGATCCTTTTCTTGTCGAACACTCTGAAGTACTGTTGAGTCCAAACTGTAAGCGACCGGATCTGAGTGTCAGATGGGGAGAACGCTACACTTGGAGTTGTTAAATGGGAGATGATTCCTTAAAGACTAGCTGTGTAAACGATCTAAGTTATCTTGTAGGACGTTAGTCCCTTGGTGATTTGAGTGAGCACCAGATTTAGACATCATCCGCAAATAGGAGGAACGGAGATTCAATGTTCTGGTCAATATCATTGATGAAAATGATGATGAATCGGGGACCAAGAACGGAGCCTTGTGGCAGACCGCACTTGATTGGGAAGCGGGCAGAATAGCAGCCACGAACACGTACACAGAGGGAGCGGTCGCGAAAAAAGTACTTCATCCAGGACAATAAGGATGACCCAACGCCGCAAGCAGCGAGTTTAAGTAAAAGAATGTCGTAGTCGATGCGGTCGAATGCCTTGTAGAAATCTAGAAATACTGCATCAACACCAATGCCTTTGTCCACAGATTTCGTCCAGGCAGGCAAGTTGGAAGTGCATGAACGGTTAGCGCGAAAGCCGTATTGTTGTGTGATTAAAAGTCGATTTGTTTCGAGATGTGAAACAAGGTGGTCAGAGATAATGCTCTCCATGACTTTAGTAATGACTGACAACAGCGCAATGGGGCGATAATTTGCGGTTTCCGACCGGATACCGCCTTTAAAGATTGGTGTGATAACACCTTCTTTCCAAGCTCGTGAGACGTTAGTGGAGTCCAAACATCGTTGGAAATATGTGGCAAGTAGATAAGATATGTGCAATGCGGCTACTTTCAGGATCTTAGTTTGGATGCGTCAAGTCCTAGTGAAGAGTATTGCTGTAGACATGAAATCTTTTTGTGGACCGCATCAGAGAAAAACATCATTTGGTGCATTTCCTGTACGTCATGTGAGGGAGAAGAAAAATGAGAGGAGTTTGTAGGATAAATAGGGTTGAAAATTGGGGCATAATGTTCAGACAACAGGTTTGCAGCTTCCGAAGCTGTTTAGGTGAGACCATTTGCACTGACTAGGGATGGAATTCCAACGTTAACTACTTGTCTTTGATTCACAAATTGGAACAAACTTTATGTGTTTTCCAAGAACTTGTTACAGATGTGCATTTCATACTGCCATTTGTCTTGGCAGCTGAGAGATGTGCAACGATTTCACAATGACTTATAAATTTCCCAGTCAGTTCGATTCCGTCCTGTCTAGTAACACCGCCACGCCAAGTTTCGCTGTGCTATGGCTTCGCGTGTTCGGCTGCGATGGAATGATATGGGGTTCTTCCTACGGAGGGGCTTTTCGTGGCTTGCAAGACGTAGCAGCGCGTGCCACTGAGTTAAAAACGTGGTCCATGCCAAATCGATCTGGTCAAACATTAAGAAATCCCATGAATTGGCTACGACGAGTTGGTGGAACAAGCCTGAATCAGTAATCCTGCGGCTCTTAATATGAGGTTCGTTGAAGTAATCCATGAAATAGACAAAGGTGAATGTCAAGACAACATGATCGCTGTGTCCCAAAGGAGGGTTAGAGGAAAGATTTTCAATCAATAACTCTTCGTTTGTGATGATGAGATCCAGAAGGGATGGTGTATTTGTGCCCCGAAACCGAGTAGCTTCGTGAACGTGGATAGGTTGCCAATATTTCAGACAACGCGGTGGCAAATTAGTGGGAGGCATGTTCACGATAAATGCTGGGACAGTTAAAGTCGCCCATTATCAGTATGTGGGAGAATCTTTTATTTAAAGCATGTCGAAGTGATGACACAAGGGAGGAATCGAGCAGTGAGGTATTACTGGGAGATCTATAAACAACTGCAATCAGGAGAAGACTGTCTGGCTTTAGTGTGATTTGGCACCAACGAACATCAGAGTCAACCAACGCAGAGTCAGAAAATTGTTCGCAGCGAAGCAATTCGTGATGATAGAACAGCACTCCACCTTCTCTTGTTGTACGGTCACAGCGAAGTAATGACATATATGGAAAGGTGAGTTTCGCATCATGAACTGCGCTTGATAACCACGTCTCGGTAACGGCTATTAGGTCCCACGAGCACAGAGAATGGCGGTAACGGAGTTCCGGAAGTTTTTTCAGGAAACCAGCAGCATTTGTGTAACAGCATGAAAGGCTGTGCGATTGTAGAGTATGCAGTGCAGTGATAGGGTGTGCAGTTATTCCGCCAATCTCACTGAAACCGGCTGCGGGGAGTTTTTTGAAGCGGTCGTGTGAAATTCGTCAGCAGGCTGATTTGTACTGGGTGTGACTGATGGCTACGGACGAGGTCTTGGTTTGTCAACTGCGGAGCGAAGACGGACCTATGTAAGAGCAAAGCGTTTGTTATCATACCACAAGCGCAAAGCAGTATTAACCATATCTTCTGATTGGAAGGTGGAGGACGTGGGAAGGCGTTTCACGGCAGTCGTCAAAGTTCCGTGAATTTTGTTGAGTTCTTGGATGTAGCGCCATTGAGAACAGTCGTGAAGAGTGTTCTTAGCTGAATCATCATCTTTAAGTTCAGGCACACCGTGGAAAAAATTATGCGTTTATCGTTCGCCGATTTTCAATCGTAGCCTACTTGCTTTTGCATCTGCCTCTTCGGTCAAGGAACGTCTGGAAAATACGAACAGGCAAATTTGTATTTCCGAGAAGGTGGGCCGAGAGCAAGACCTCTTCAACCTTCTCCGGGTAGTCAAGCGTGATTCTGAGTAGACGTGGGGTCCTCCGCGTGAGGCGAGTTTGGGTGTCTGAAAAGACGTACTAAAGAAACCGGGTCTGCATCATGTTACAGTTGTTCACAGAGGGCTCGCCATTGTTGCACATCATCTTGCCTGCGTGCTTGAAAGCATGGAGATACACTTTCCGGTACATTTGTGCATACAATGGTCAGGGATCGCGTGTTCTTCTGATTGGCTTTTGGAACTGCAGGCAGCTTCCCAGCGTGTTTTGGTTGTAGCTTTACGCGTGAAGTAGTGTGTGATTTTGTTGATCGAGCCACATTTGGCAATACAAGATCATCCTTAGGACTTGTGCAAGCAGGTGGAGTTTCCGTTTCCAGTAGAGACTCGAGGCGTAGCAGTCTGGTGACAATAGCACTACACGCGTCCGGAAATAATGATATGGAAGCGTTAGCTGTTACCTTCGCGCAATTAGTTTTCTTAGGGGATCCTCATCTGGTTTCAGGTTCGATGATTCGTCGAGAACAAAAGATTTAAGTGTTTTTCTACTGTGTTTATCGGCAAGTTTGTCCCGGGCTCTACAAGCAACACAATAGAAGAATATCTCTTCATTTATTTGCTGTTTCAAAGAATCGTAGACCGACTTAAAGAGTTTTGTGCATCGCAGGTGCTACCAAGCATCAAAGCGATCACACTGGATGGCAAGATCGTGATCATTAATATCCTGGCTACATTTTGCACATTTATTTCGTTTAATCGTCGTATCAACGCTGCCCATTATGCAGAAATATTGTGATTGTATTCAGTTATGAAAGACAAATACATAATAGCGTAACAAAAATTTGAACGGAAGATGAATAAGATGAATTGCAAAATAAATTGCAAATAAAACTATCAGAAATTCAGCGAGGTAAATTCGTATCGGCGCGCACCTCACACCGCGCTGGTGAAGAGAAACTGCTTTTTTCCAGCAGCCGTTATAACGCGGTGCTTCCTAAATACAATCATGATAATCTCTTGGCGTCGTGATCGTCGAAGATTTCAAATAGACAAAAAGAAAAAAAAGTTTTGGCAGTGGTGGGTGCTTCTTTGCAGCTTTCCACCGAAAGAAATTCTGGAAGCTCGATTGGCTCATTAGCCACATACTGTCCTGTGCAAACTCAACTGAACTGAACTGAACTACTGAAAATTACGTCTAGGTTGCCATCTCTCATCGAAACTGTACGTGCAACCGCGCGATTTATATTTTTAACTGAATTTTTAGAATTCGTTTTATAAAAATCTAATTTTTTAGTAAAAATTATAGAAATCGCATACGAAACATCAAATAATTGGGGTTTTGCTAAAAACCTACAGGGAACGTCTAATTTTCTTATGCCTGTTCTCACTTCACTGCGGGTGATAATGGGACGATAGTACAGTTCAAAATCCTGGAATGTTCAGACGGCCAAAATTTGTTATCCCGAGTGATAAACTCTTCAGCTATAAAGCGTACAATGAAGCTCACAGAACGTCAAAAAGCATGATGAAACCAAAAATTGCTATTAGTTTTACATTCCGACTGCATACAATAGTTCAATAGTTTAATAGTCAATAGTCAATAGTTTTATTGTGGTAATAGTCAATAGTCAATAGTCAATAGTTTTATCGTGGTAATAAAAGCTGATAGCTTGTAAGAAACCACTGGGTGGTGTGTACACAGGGTCGCACAAAGCGTGCTAAAAAGCATACATGATGAGATAAAAACGGAGGCAAATAGGCCTTATAGCGGGCCATGTTCGCGTATAGCATACACCTTGATTGGACATTTGTGGCTTTTTATAGGGAGAAGTGTCAGCCCAAGACACATTCCCACCACGTCATCCAGTGCATGACGGACTTGCGGACGGTTGCTTTGGCGTGAGCAACGTTGATGCTTGCAAGCTGGGGAGAAAAGACTGGAAAAATGTTAGTTATTTATGGATATGTGAGTGGTATGTAGTATAATGGGGTAGAACGGAATGGCGAAAGATAAACAAAAGTCACTTGAAAGTTGATTGCCATAGGTGTTTGTCTAGGCGTTGCTTAAACGAAGACAGTGACTCAGCACATACCACCTCCGGCGGGAGAGCGTTCCAGACACGGCATATGCGAAGCGGTAGGAAATACCTTCGACTGTTCAATCGGCTGTTCTGATGAGCAATCTTGAGATTGTGCCCACGATGATTACGTAGATTGGATAGAGGCATCAAGGACTTGCAAGGGTGGTGATTCTCTGTGAGAATGCGAAAGGTCAAAAGCAAATCTCCGCGGAGGAGTCGGTAACGGATTGAGAAGAGGCTGCTATACTTCAGCCGTTCTTCGTAGGACATGTTTTGAAGGCCGTTGCTAAGCTTTGTTGCTCGCCGTTGTGGCTGTTCGAGGGCGTTCATGTCTTGTTGGAGCCACGGATGCCACGCACTGACTGCATATTCGAGCGGGGGGCGGATGTAAGCGGACAGTATCTGTGGGAAGAGTCGTCGGTCAAAGCGTCTAAAAAGTTGCCTCAGAAGACCAACACTGTGGTTTGCGGTTCTTGCAGCCTTGTTGCACTGGCTGGAGCAGCACAAGTCGTGCTGTACGATAAAAAAGCTAAGAGCTTGTACAAACCGTAGGATAGATAGAGCGGTGGGTCGAAAAAGCAAAGAGAGAAATGTTTGAGGCCTTATAGCGGGCCTCATTCGCGTTTGGCCTGGACCATCAATGGATTTTTGTGGCATTTAGACAGGTAGGGCGTCAACCCGGGACACAGCTACCCACCACATCCTCCGGAACAGGGTCAGTTGAAACTGCGTGTATGCGGACTTTCGATACTGGGATCTGGAAGAGCAATGAAACTGACAAAGAGTTAGCGGGGTTGTGAGGAAAATGCAAATGGCACAGAAAGAGAACTTACCGTTGCCACGAGCTAGTGAGTTTTGGGGAAAAATGCGATAGGGTTTGTAAAAAAAATGAAAATAGTGTTTACGGGGTACTTGTGTATTGGAAGTGGGAGATTTTATGGAGGTGAGAATCGAGGAGACCTTTGAATGAACCGAGAGAAGCGACCTCAAAAAGCGTGCCTGGAAGAGTGTTCCACTGACTACATACTCTCACAGAGAAAAAGCTGTGTCGACATTCAAGCCTGCTCAAGATTTCTCCATAGCTGACCTCTCACCCCTTTAGCAAAGATAAACCCTTTCCTCTTTGCCCAGTCGCATCTATAAAAACTCTGTAGCCGAACGACGGTCTGGATAACTCTGGATCTATAATGAAATGTCGCATACGCCTAGGATATCAAATTACAAAAAGAATCCACTATGGCATTGGCGGGCAAACCTGGACTCTCGATTGGCTTATCATCCACTTAGAATCATGTGCCTACTGAACTGCACTGAACTTATCCGCATGAAATCCCTCTTTTTCTGTAGACATCAAATAAAGCATCTTCCATAAGGAATTTGTGAAGTGAATTGTTTTTACAGGCCTAATAAATCTCTTATGCTTTCTAAATGAGGTAAGCAAGAGACCGAATGATGATCAACGGGTTAAAGAACTTTACTTGGATTTTGTAAGGTCCTTGACTAGGTGATCGCAGCAAAACTTGATTTCACAGCTATCGATAATCTTCGAAACTGAACTTCACTTGCATACAAGTTCACGTGTCATCAGAAGCTTGTTTACAAGTATCTGAACAACAAACAGGAAGCTCGCAATGGCATTCCTCATTTCCGCGACTCGACAACGACCGTGAAAGATGCGGTAAACGTCTTGATGTCAAGTTTGCTGTATAGCTGGATGAGCAAGATCTTATTGAGAATGTCGGATGGATCTTAAACGGTTCGCTTGCTGGGATCTACCATTTAACGTGAAGAAGAGCTAACTTTTGTTAAAAGCTCCTAAAATGCTCAACGTTTTTTTACCCGAAGGTATGTTTGACATTGACAGGGTGTCGCAGTACTGTGGATCCAGACGACTTGAAATGAGCTGATAAATGTGCAGCAGTTTCACAACATGCTTCCAGCGAAAAGAAAGTTTTGGTTGAATCGGTTTCGCTTCTGACACAAAAGCTTCGTCAGACCAAGGGTGTCAGTACGAACAGGGTTGAAGTTTAAATTGCATTCACCTGACAAATACGTAGTTACCTAAGGTAGACAAGCGAGATCAAGGCATATAGATCCACGCCCCTACATGTGTTAAACCCCTAATTTTTCATTTTTGGTGTGAAGGTACTAACAACGTCCCCTGATCGACTACTTGCTTAATACGTGTGCGCATTGGAGGTCCAGCACGTATAATCACTAAATTGCTTTGTCGGTGCAGATGCCTGCTTGCTTTAGCTGTTTGTGCATTAGGCATCATACACGTTAATCCTTACCCGCGGCATAAACGGACGCCAAATTACGGGCATATCCGCCCCATATACCGTGTTTATTGCATTCAAACGAGTCTTCGTTATTTAAACCGCTTCAGCCTGAAATCTTTCCCTATAAGGTATTACACCCCGTCTTATTACTTACACATTATCAAGATTCACGCTGTTGCCTGTATCCAGCACATGTTCAGCTAGGGCAGAATCCTTTATCAGTGATTGATATTCATTAGAATTACGGGGTTGTTTTCCGATTCGTTTTCTATGTTTGCTGATCCTAGTGCAAAGTTCTCTAGACACCTGGACAACCACTATCTACCTCACTTGTAAGTCACTCTTATGACTGCGTTGTTCAAGATTCTACTTATTCCTTCGCAGACGCTCTTGATATACAGTAAAGAAACCGTAGCTCGCTAAACGTATCGGTTTTTGGTTGCAGATGTTTGACTCGGTTCAAATGAGGTTTAATCAAACTTTTAGAATAACCTTGATCTGTTAGTCAATGACTTACTTCTTGATGAGCTCGTTTTTATCGTTAGTATCGCTGCAATCGTGCTCCTTCTTGTAGAACAGTGATTTCGCTACGGACTTAAATATCCTTCTGGGATGCTTAGAGGTGTACCTCAACATCGCATCTGTGTCGATTGACTTACGATGTACCGTGTTTTTTCTGGCTGTTTTCTTTTTGTGCGAGACAGTCCAAAAACGGAAGAGTCCCTTCCATAGACTCAATTTCTTTTGTAACTTGGATTTTCTGATCCAAGTTATTGAGATAACTATGGAACGCTTCTAATCGGTTGAAAAAGTCACCATAGCGCTAGGCTCAGTTGGACGTAATCATCTGCCTTGGTGGGATGCAAAAGATCAACTTAATAATTAGTTGGAAACCTCGCGAGATATGGCTGCAAATCGAAGTTAGTGGCGCCTGTGTATTTCATTATGTGTCACTCTATTATATTTGATAATTTCGCTGTAGCTCGTTACCTTTTATTATACCTCTTCCTTTTCAACTACAGGTAATGTTCGAAGTAAAGGCCTCAGAGTATCGTCTATTCACAGACATATTTCCCCTTTCGAAACAGTCGTAGACTGCATGTGAGCTAACACATTGTCAGGTTGCTCAGGTCGGGTAAGATGTAAGAAACTAAACTTTAAATGTTTGTGAGACTTCAGTGTGTTTCCGCATGCAGCCCAGTACTGGTACTAAAGCAATCACTCTGAATACTAGAGCCTTTTGGCCTAAGCTAACAGCATGCATTAGCTTTTTGATATTGTGGAAAAAACGCGATTGTGGTAACAGAACTGGGCTCTTCAAATATTTGGATGAGCTACTACCTGACCCATCAGGTCGTGAATATGTTGATACAGTGATCAAGTCACCACTAGGACGTCCTTAATTGATTGCATTTTGTTGTATAATGGCACTTGCAGTCTGACTGTGCGGCACTTTGTCTGGATCAGGCTTGTGCTTTCACACCATCATTCATCATGGTATGGTATGAAGGCAGAAGTCTGGTTCAGGCAAGTGCCGCACAGTTAGAGACGGTACGTGGTCCAAAATACTGTCAGGTTGCCCAGGCCTAGACAGGTATGTGAACTAATAGTACTTATTATAATAATAGGACGTATACAGTTATAGTAGCCATGAATATTGACCCTAACTTACAATGCGTAATGATATTGAAAGAACAAATAGGCCGTCTGCATTTCTTCGACAATCGCCATCTCCTAATAATCGCTGGAATTACTTAGCACCATCGGCTACGTAACGCAAACATCCGTAATAGCATCTTTAGTAGCGATGTATATATCGTAAAACAAATCAACGTGCATAGACTTCGATGGTTAGGTCACGAATAGCAAATGGAAAATAATTGTTTTTTCTAACGGTTTTGTTTACCCCTAAAAACTGTGACTACACCGACTTCGCTCAAGCAGATGAAAGCTTTAACTGTCAAACTAGCTGCAGTTGGTGCCTCCTAGATTTCGATCCAAGAGACCAGAATTCGCATTGTCTTTTTACTCTTAGTGATATGGCTCAAAATCATGTTCAGTAGCGGTCTTGTTGTAGACATCTTGGAGTGTTCGATTAATTTTGTATGTTGTCAAGTGAAGCGGCGCGGAAAGCTTGTTAAGCTGCGCGACAATGAAAGCCGCAGTTAAGCTGTCATGCTCGTTCATCACACTTGCTTGAATATATGTTTGATTCAAGGTTTAGGCACCCCATCCTAGTGTGCCTAATCTTCTACAGGTTAAGCAGCTTTTTAGTTCCCACCCTTTTAACATGTCATGGTTTATTCATTTTAAGCATTCATGCCCCGACAAACTTCAGCTCTTACAATAATCATAACGCTTTCTATGACGACACAGATGCTCCTTTCAATGTTTTGAAAATGTTAGAACGTTATCTTATCAAAAATGATCGTTACATGTAGTGGCATCGCCTTTTTATTTGGTGTTATGTTTGGTCTGAGAACCATCGTATTGATAATAGCGGGCGGTTCAAACAACTGGGCGCCTTTTCGATTTTTCTTTAGCAATACGCCCTTATTAGTGCTCTCGCTGGATGGTGATAATTCTTCATCAAAGACAATATTACATCGCCTGCAATCACCAAAGGCTCTTAACGACTACTGTATCACCACAACCCTCTCACAGTACATACTACGTATCAGTTTCACCTGTAGGCAAGTTTGTGACTTTGTTAACATGCAACATTTTAGACTTCAAAAGGCGTTTTGTTTTCTTAAATCGAAATGTGCTGTTCATTACGGTGTAATGCAAAGGTGCCGCACACTTGGATTGTAATTTATACACATCTGTCTACAGGAGTTCAAGTCCGCAATGAATGTTCGTCAAACATGTCGTCTTCATCATTATGTGAGCATCATTGTACCGATTTCGATTTCTGAAAGCTGATCGCCGTTCAATCTTGAAAGAAAATTACTTTATGTGGGGAAACTATAAACGAGTAGCCACACACACTAAGATATCTACGCGTCGACTATAATGCGTCCATTTGAGTTTTGTAGTTGTCTGGGCGTGACATTTGCCGGACACCCTTGTTGCTCAAAGTGCTACGCATTATAATACATTGTTCTAGTCACCATTTGACAACCTAGGCTTAATCAGACACGAATTAATTAAAGCATGGAAACGATTTTGAGCTACCTCTCAGAATAAGCAACTGCTGATATTGAGATGCTTGTATTCCAAATACAGAGACAAATTGTCACAACCTATGTACTGATTTTCATGTAATAGCTTCCGGACACTACCCGTATTATTGGCGATGGGGTTTCCTGAATAAAACTTTGAAAACTAGAGTCAGCACTAATCTATTTCTCACACACCGATATGGGTGCTCCGGGTAAGGTGACACGGCTTTTATTCCCAACTGATAATGCACTTGCTATAGGTTATCGTGATACTGTCAGCTCACTCATGCTCAGATATCGCCATGATGATTATCTTTTTGCTCAGCATTACACCAGTAGCAATTATTGAGTGCTTAACTGTCATGCAACCATGACACGGTAAAATCCTTAAGATAATGGGATAGTTGGATCTAAAGCAGATTAAACACAAAAACACTCAGATGTGGCATGGTATGGTATGGTATGAAAGCACAATCCTGATCCAGGCAAAGTGCCGCACAGTCAGGGACTGCCCATGGGCTAAGATACTGTCAGGTTGCCCAGACCTAGACAGATATGTGAAAGAAAATACAAGCGGGAACACAAGTGGAGATAGTAGTGAGACTCCAGCCTGTTTCAGGAAGCAGCTCACTACCGGTGGCCAATCAATTTAGCACGGTGTTAGCCGCACAACACAGATGTACTGCACGATTGCACTTCCGTGCATGAGATGTGCTGCCTACACCTCTAATCAAAAACGCATTCATTCGAGTGTTATCAATAAACATAGGGACACAAGCACGACAGCTTCCTTGCGGTTTTCACGCATATATCTTAACAAGCTTTCTGCGCCAATCCACTTTGCAACATACAACGGCGCCATTCCAAGTTAGAGGTGGCAAACAAAACTGCGTTAGGAAAACAATTTCCCGTTCGCAAAACGTGACATAACTTGTTTTCCTGTACCCATGTCTCTATCAAAGATTCTATTAAGGATGGTTGCGTTACGTATCCGATGGTGTCAACTAACTCCAACGATGGTGTAGAGACCAATTGTCGAAGACCTACAAACGTCTTGTACGCTCACATGTGCTTACTTATTAATATATTTACTTTTTAAGTCACACAGATTCACATTCTGAACCGTGTACCTCATCAGCCGTATTTATGTCCCTTAAATCAATGTTCTTACTGCGTTTCGCAGTATGAATGTTTCCATGCGAATCCCGTTTATTTTATTCAAATGTCTCTAAAATCGCATCTTCTTTTCAGCGTTGACTACAATATCTTGTTATATACCCCTCATATCAGTCAATACTTCACTACCTTCCGTTTCATTCCATGCGGCATGTCAAGTATTGCAACGAAGCGCATTCAAAAAGAGCTCGCAGAATTACTGCGTAACGATGAGGTCAGTTACTAACACGGTTAAATTTTATAGACACCACTAGATCTGAAAATTTAGTGTGCAACACCCGCTTTTCACTATGTACCTCGTGTATAACCCTTTTATCTGAATTCTGCACGTGCTTGATCACAGTCTCAGTTGTGTATTTAAGTAAATGTCTTCCTTCGAATGATGCGTTTGTCACACGTACGATCATTATTATTGAAATATTCACATATATCCCAATTGCTAAACACTGCTGATGTCCTGCATTTTAAAGTAACGACTCGGGGTTATTGTATTCGAATGCCGCCTTTGTAATCAAGTTTCACTTGCCAAGTGCTTCTGGTTTGCTTGTACCTGGTGTGTCACTGCCGTTATTATTTTTCACAATATGTCACTATCACGCACACTGTAAATCTCTCGCTTATTTGTACATAAAACCCTTCTCTGTATTGACAAAATACCTACTTATCTACTAGCCAGTAATTGTCTACTTTTTTGCCGTTACCGTGTTATTTATTATCTAATCTCATTTCAACAGAGTGCTCAAAGTCAAATAGAAATTCGTCCGAACGGCGACGACTTGATGAGATTGGAAGGTGTCATCAAAGGACCTCCTGACACGCCATACAACGGTGCCAGATATGTGTTAGAAATCACGATCCCAGCGAACTACCCATTTGTGCCACCTGTCGTAAGATCTTGATGAAAATTAATTATTCGGTTGCAGGTAAAATTTCTCACCCGGATATGGCATCCGAACATTAGTAGCGCAACGGGGGTCATTTGTTTAGATGTATTGAAAGATCAATGGTGAGTGATAGTCGTAAATAACGCTTCATCATAAACCTATTGTGGTTTCCTTTATCTATCGATATCAATCATATCCACATCACTCCTCAAAATTAATTTAATCTATTAACTTTCTTACTACTTATGAGTACTAAAAGTTTCAAAATAACTACAACGGTGATCGTTCCCAACCTAAGGGCGGATCGACACTGGATCTTTCGATGTAACTGCTGCTGAGGCTTTACAAGCTCGCAAATCAATTGCCAAATTTTTACGAATCGCTTATTTGCTTTCAGTAAGCAGAATACCGTATGATTTTAATAAGTAACACTGCGCTGAAAGGATCTGCCTCAAGTAAGGAGTCGCATACCGAAACACGCTGGAATATCAATCCCATTTTCCTTTTATTATATCTGGCTGAACCTGGGTAACCTGAAGGTATATCAGTACACCTGAAGTCTATGAATGCGCGACAGTTTCTGTATCCAGCCTTGTGGTTTAATGCTTGAAACTCCAACTTACTGCTTCCATAAATAAAATTTTCGCCCATTGTTGCACTGTTTCGCAACGTTGTCTCTTTTTGTGCCACTTTTGAATGCTCGCTATGCAATGTTCACACAGTTTGCATGTTGACACATGGTTTTTTTTAAATTTTGGTTTCTTTTATGCTTTCAAGTATATTCTCTCTCACCAGTACATAATGAGATCACTCCCCTCCTCCTACAGGGCAGCAGCCATGTCTTTGCGCACCATACTTTTGTCCATACAAGCCTTACTCGCGTCCCCCGAGCCTGATGATCCACAAGATGCGGTGGTTGCCAATCAATTCAAATCGTCCCGCAAAGCGTTCGATCGAACAGCAAAGCATTGGGCGGCAGTCTACGCGAACGGTCCTTACGTGGACAGCGAATGCGATGTATTAATCGAGAAGCTTATTCTGATGGGGTTCGACGAGGTGGGCATTCGGTTATCTTAGCGCCTCATCATTCGGCGTGTTTTAAATTCCGACATAAAACATGCGAAAGTTCCTTTTGTTCTACGTATATGAGATTACCACTCACATTAAGAGAGAGATGAAAGCTCTTGGCATTGACCCGGCGAGTTTGGAAGAATTTGCTCTTGACCGCTCACATTGGAGGCATTGTGTAAAGCGTCGTCTGCAAGCTGGGGAGGAGCAGATATAGCTCTTGACTGCTGAACGCAGATCACGCCGCCGGCTTTCAACTGATGCAATACAACCGAGTTCTTACTATCGTTGCCAGCGCTGCTGGAGAGATCGTTCCTCCCGAATCGAACTGTTTAGCCATTCAACAAGCTGTAGAACATGAAAATTCATGCGATTATGATGCACATCCATGGTCGACATCGACCGATGGAGGCCAACAACTCACATTAATCGCTGCGGTTACCAATCTGTCACGATGCACTGACATGGAGCTGAAATATCGAATATTCTCGAATAGTGCTTTTCCATGCTTATCGCACTGTATTCACAAATACGGAGTATAAATGAGTGACGAAATGGGCAACCTAAATGATTTCTCAGATCACTAGTTTTGGAAAGTCGGAGAGTGCTTCAGAAACACAGTTATTTTCCCTTACCTGCTTTGTTTGCCGGTGATTGCTGCTTTTAATTTTCACGGATTTGCATTTGGATGCTTCTCTGCTGCATCACCTTAATCAATCGGTTGATATCTCATTCCTTTCTTCTCATTCTCCTCTCTCCATGTGTTCATTTTTGTTTCATGCTCAGAACTGTCATTACAATGTAAAACGGATGTGCAATTGTGCAGTATTTAAGTGCTGCGCGGGTAGCATCTTGCTAAATCGATTTGCAAAAGTGATGAGCTTTGTGCTTTATGCACTTATTTTGCACCGTCTTCAATCTGTACAAAAACGCCGCGCGACATCTTTGGCTGCGAACAGCAATAGACTGCAGTCCTCTCCGCCTGTGTGTTGTTCACAATGTTCTATATGGACCTACGTTTGTGTGAAATCACAAGCGTGAAACCAAGCGTTGTTGCACAGTTATAATCTGCACATAGACTAATGTTCTGTCAGATGATCCAAGTCTAAACAAATATCGAATCAAGGGGATGATGGCTGAGACCTAAGCTTGTTCCCAATTGTACCTTCTTGTCGGTGTCAAAGATTTCAGCGTGAATTTTCTTGCACAGTTCAGAAATATTACTCAATTGCACTCCTGCGCACATTTAGTCTTGATGAACAGTTTGAGCACTGAAACTAGTGTTACATTAAATTCACACATTCAGTCGTAGATTATCGTCCTACTTAATGCATCCAAGCCAAGCGATTAACGTGATGCCAATGTATCAAATGTTTTGGAAACGTTTGCAGACCACCAGCTGAATAATTTTCACAACTATCAGACGCAACTCGATGTTAACACCATTTTCAATTGTAGCTGCAATGTTCAAGCTTTGTTAATTCTTTATTTCAGCACGAAGCTCGCCGTGCACTTTCCATGAAGAATTGGGACATCACGAGTGCCACGGAACATTTGTTGAAATGAATCATCTTTTGTTTTATTCTCTTCTTTTTGCTGTTCCTCTTCCGAACTTGCCACCCGAATATGTACCAGCTGCTGGTGCCTGTCTGTCGAACTATTGTTGCTGTTTGATTTGTACCACTTGAATGTTATTCATTGCCCGCAGCTTGTCAGATTGTTGGTCTCTTTCTTCGCCTAAAAGGCATCCACATGTACCATTTGATGATTTCGTCTTGTTGCTATTAGACGTAGATGTTCAATTGTTCTGCATGATATGATGAACCTATTTTCTGTGGAATTGACTCTTCTCATTTGCTGGGTTGCTGTTTGTATTGAGGGGTATTTGAATAGTTAACAACTTTAGCTGTTGACGCCACTATTTAATAGGCGCGTGAAACGAACTACGTCCGGAGTCCCGTTAGCCAGTCCGAAGTTGTATTCAACTTCGTCCCACCAACTCCTGCGATGGCATCGTTATCAAGCCTAGCTGTTCCTTTGGTTCCGGTGGTGCCATGGAGAGGGAGCACTTGCTGCATGTGCAACAGCTAGATCTCCATATTGAACTGCTCTGGCGCACCAATGGAGAGGACACTCCATTCCGCTTCTATGGATAATAACACGGGAAGTAGCATATACCGGTTAAAAGCTATAGATCGACTGGCGTAGTGTTCAGCGCCTGCGGCTGCTTCCGACGGTGGGAGAGATTTTAAGGACTCATTGGACGGCTATCGCCGCCTCAAGCTGGGCAGATCCCAGTCAATGTTTGAAGCAAAATCATCTGAGATTATTGCTGTTTTGGACGAGAAACGGTCAGCATTCTTCAACTTCTAAGAGCAGCTAGAAATAATGTCCAACAGACTGCAAGGCCATGTGCCTCGTTATTCAAAAAGCTGCGGATACTGGAAATTTTCACGGTATATTTGATCGGATAAAGAGAGCCACTGGTCCAAACTAACTCAAAACGGCTACCATGAAGTGTGTATCTGGTAACCCGATTGTCGACAAAACTCAGCAGATGGAAAAATGGGTATGCACTTCTCCTCTCTCTACTCTAGGGACAGTACGGTTTTACCGCATGTACTTGAAAACGTTGAGCGGTTGCCAACAATTGAACATCTGGTATGAATGAATCAGTCCATTTAAACGGTTGCAGTTCAGAAGCATTTGAAATTCGCCGAGGCGTCAAACAAGGGTGTTCTTTTTCTTTGCTCTGCTTCTGAAGCACGCTTTTAGGAATAGAACAGAAGGCATTTACCTACGCACGCGAACTGATGGAAAGCTTTTCAACCTGAACCGGTTGAGAGTACAAACCATGGTACGAAATGTGCTAATCCGTGACCTGTTGTTTGCCGACGATGCAGCCTTTATTGCTCATTCCCAAGAGAACCTATAGTCGCTAATCGACTGTTTTTCGTCGGAATGCAAAGACTTTGGGCTAACAATCAGCATGAACAAGACCAAAGTTATTGGTCAAGGGATTGTATCGTTTTCAATCATCACTGTTGGAAACTGTCAGCTTGAACCAGTACATCACATATCTTGGTTCAACCATTGTGTATAACCACTCGCTAGACACGGAGATTGATAAGCGGATTGGCGGGGCTGTTATTCAGCCCCGTTTGAACTCTCGTGTTTGGGGTAACCGCATGTTGACTGTAAAGATAAAGATGATGCTATACAACGCGTGCGGACGCTGAATGCTTTCCATCTACGAAGCATCCGTCGTATCTAAAACATATCGTGGATGGACAACGTGACTAATGCCGAAGTGCACTCCAAAGCTGGCCTACAGATCCTGTTCACCCTACTACGACAGCGCCGTCTGTGGTGGCTTGGCCACGTCGAAAGCATGGAAAATGGTCGTATTCCAAAAGATCATTCTATGGTGAGTTGCAGTCAGGAAGTCGACCATTGGTCAGACCGCACTGTTGGTACAAAAACGTTCCAAAAGAGATATACAAGCTATTGGCATTGACCCCGCTAGTTGGGAAGAACTTGCTCTTGACCGCCCACATTGGAGGCATTATGTATAGCGTCGTCTGCACGCTGGGGGAAGAGCAGATACATCTCTTGGCTGCTGAACGCAGATCACGCCGCATGGGTGCAGCTGACGCCGATCGACCGAGTTCTGATCATCATTACAAGCGTTGCGGGAGAAATTGTTCCTCCCGAATTGGACTGTTTAGTCATTCTAAAAGCTGTAGAACATGAAAATTCATGCGATTGTGATGTACATCCATGGTCAATATCGTCCGAAGGAGCCCAACAAAAACAAAACGGTATTCAAATATGGATTCACAAGGTGATTCCAAATTAAGCATTCATTACTCCTATAAAAGCCCAGTTTATTGTTTTATTCACTTCTCTCGTACGCCACATCCATTTTATAACTGTTTTCTGTCATCACGTAGAGGCAATAAGGTTAGATTCAGTGACCATCAAAACTGGAAAATTTATAGAATAAATTGGACTTTGAAGCCATTATTCATTAGCATTCGTACAACGTACAATCATGTTCAACTGCAAAATCACAAAGTCAATCCAGGCTTCATTGTCTAAAGTTTTTTAATCATTATTCTAGCGTCAAGTCTCGCTGAACTTAATCTGGGTTCACGCGATTACAGCCAATAACCGATTGCGGTATTCAAGTGCAAAGTATATGAGCAACTCTCTGCATTGGTAAATTTAATGGAATTTGTTTGCATCTGGGAGAATGAAAGCCGTAAGAATCCGTTTTTGCGTGTCATTAGGCACATATCTCTGTGCATTTACGGGCTTTCAAAATCCTGTTACTCTCTTTGGTGCCCTTTCGTAAAATTATTTATAAGATACGTTAGGCTTTCAAACGAGTCTTGGAAAATTAACCTTTTAAAACGGTCAACTATTAGGTGTTCTTGATACAGGAAAACCGTATTTACATTTCGTGAATCGAATTTTAGCTACACGAAAAATTGTGTGGGTTGCAATCTATCATTGAACGCTGCAATTTGTCAGTGTTATAATGCGCGATGAGGTAGCTGAATACAGCTTTTTACAAAATGACGCTCGGTTCACACGTATCCCCAAACCAACAAAAGCCACCCACTATAAGAGCTT
The DNA here is from genome assembly GCA_013407085.1 of Atriophallophorus winterbourni. Lineage (NCBI taxonomy): Eukaryota > Metazoa > Platyhelminthes > Trematoda > Plagiorchiida > Microphallidae > Atriophallophorus > Atriophallophorus winterbourni. The sequence goes on along the minus strand of JACCGJ010008568.1, from coordinate 6,786 downwards.
CAATACTCTACGCCTTATTCGCTCAGTGAAACTGTCGTTGACCACTGGTCGTTTGAGCCAATCTTATACCGTATTCACTAAATGAAAACTCTGTACCTAGGTAAATTGCCGTTCAATCATAGAACGCATATAAGCTGAGACACTAGGCTCATACACAAGAAAGGGACTCTGGCACGTTTATGAATGCAACTGAGTACCTGCAACAGAAGAATTTTACATGGTGTTCGAAAATGAATTTCTGGAGTAATCTCTTAACTTCAAACTACAATGCAACACAAATCGAAGTATTTTTACGTATCAGTCAACAATAAGGCACCCAAGTTTATCGTTAGGTGTGAGACAACTTGCTTTTCTATATTTTCAGCTACAATTGGGTTATGGTGTTACGTCGAGAATCGATATAATGCTGCTGTTGATCAACATAATAACAAAGAGCAGCGCAAATCAGAGTTCGAGTATTTGTGTTGAGAATGGCATATCTTGGCATGATGTCACGCCAATCGCTGAAACTAACTGGGATACGGGACCTCAATATCATAATTACTGTTGTGTTTCAAGTGCAGAAAAAATTATCTTCAATCTGATCATTATGAAAACGTTTTTGAAGATGTAGAAGACATTAAGGGTCTTCAAATTTGTGTTTACTTGTCGATACCACGAGTTAGGACTTATCGAACGACATCTACGGGTTAAGGTCTACTACAGAACCCCCTAAATGTTTACTTTCAAATTGATGTGACGATTAACACTGCGTGATTATTTTCAGTAACTTTACAAAATGTTTCAGCACCCCATGCAAACTTCATTCAAGAAGAGCTATCTATACCATGCCCCCATTCAAGCGATTACCATCTGGGAATAATTCCCTCAATAATTCCCTCGCATGATCAGACGCCGTTAATGTTATTCTGACTCTCAAGTATTAAATTCTTGTTACTGAAATGTTTCCAGTAGTTAGTGATTAACCATAAAATTACGGTGCATCTGGTCAAGTGGCATAGCGAATTGCAGTATCACGTATGAAGTGGTTCTCATTAGTACATCACCTACTCTTGTGTGCGGTACGCTGTGCTAAAGAACTATGTATGTGCGGGGGATGTGAGCAATACATTTCTTTGGTCATCCATAAGCGCCTTGAGTGCTTGACCAGGAATCACTGGTCACTGACACTGATTCTGTGTTTGATCAGAGTGGTTCGTTGTACGAACGATATGTAACCGGGCATTCAAGTATAACTTTATTTACCACTTATCCACTGTTACAAGTTTCACTAAACCTAATCTTGTTGTCTCCACCTTATGACGACATGCAGCCAGAAACCGGTAGTGGTGTGTACGTGTGGAGAATGTGAGCAACACAACTATGTTCCATCATTCCTCAACGAGTTCGGCAAAATTGATTTCGAACGGGTATTCCCTCGCCAGTGACACAATACTCTTGAACATCTTAGTGTGAATGAGATATTATCGTTCATTTTACACCTTCCCTTGACTCGATTCAAATCCTACGAATCTTTAGTTCGTATCATAAAATCATGGGAGCCGATTCGGGGAATTTGAACGAATTTCGAAATAAACCCGAAGTCCCACTAGCGTTTAACTTCATGAAAACTCACGGAGCAGGTAAACAACATCTGGCCTCGGAGATCTGTTCGGAAAAGATTCAGTTAACAATATTTTTTAAATATATAAAGAATCGATTACAGCAGTATAGGTATGTGATTGCTTGACCTGGGCTCACATTGTGAATATCATTTTAGTTGTTCCAGCCCCATGAAACTGTACTGTGGTCGGTACCCTCACATAACAAACGTATGAGATTCTCACACACTAAACAGTACGATTCGGGAGTAACGATTTCTCCAACATATTTCGAGGCAAGTTGTAGAACATGACCGATGTCTACTTGATATCCATCCAGCAGACCAAAATAATAACCGCTTTCTCAGGCTTGAAGAAGACGTTCACATTATGCCTCCTTCGTGTGCGGTCGAGAGCAAGTTACTCTATCATCGTAAACTCTGCCCAGAGCTTTCGTATTTCTTATACAAACGTATTCTTACGCAGTCCACTCTGTTATTTATGGGGAAATGGATTCACTTTCTTCATTGAAAATTAGAATAGCGTTTTGTTTTTTCAAGCGTTTTCACGTTAGTTATTTTATTTTGATTTACTTTTTTCCCTGATCTACGTCTACCACTCGCTAACTATCTCACGTTCACTTGTGACAACCTGGTGGCCTTTATTGCTAGGATTAGACCAAATAATCTCTGCAGCAGTTACTTGATTTCTGATAACATTTTGCAAATGTTTAGAAATGCTTTCTTCCCTCAGTACCCAACAGAGCAATTTTCTTCCAAATGCGGTAAAAGTGCTTTTAAGGAAGCATCGATTCCGGAGCAGTACCGATTACACATTTAGAAAATGAATGGTCGCCTTTTTCACACATTGACAGTTTTTAAATTTTATATAACGTTCGTGAAATTATATACCAGTGGATTCAGTCCTTTTCATAATCTTCGCCTGGTTTAGAATATTATAAAAAACTACCTTCTAAGCAACTAGTCTAGACAGTCTTTAATTTATAATTACTCAAAGTTTATGGCTTAATCGTACAATAAATTCGAATCATTCGACTACTATATTTTATTGTCTTCTTTCAAGAGTAACTGAAGCAATTATGTATCTGGTAAGAAAGATAACTTGTTATGACTTTTGGGAATACCGCAACGGAATGTGTACACTCCGAGTAAGTAAAATAATATTTCCCCTTAAACGAAATAAGCTCCGTTGATTGCAAACTAGCAGTTCGGTTTCAAATAAAACTTTAACCAACAGCTAATTCTTGCAGTAAATTTTAAAGAATTCATTGTGTTTTAGGATTACCAAAAACGTTTGTCTCAGCGGTTTAAAAAATGTTTGTTAGAAATATGGGGTGTGGAGTTTGTTTTGTTTTGTGCTGCTCACACATGTGTATGCAAGTGACTGTGTTGTGAGCGACACATTACAATGGTTATCTATCAACGTTTCGAGAGCTTGAGAAGGAATCACTAAGTGATTCTGTGGTTTGTTGTACGAACCCTAATGAACAGTGGCTTCAACGTCTACATTTGTTGTTTTGTTTTGTTTGTAGCCTCAAAGTAAAACGATGTATATCGCTTTGTTTTTTATCGCTTCATTTGTGTTATTGTATTTTATCTCGGATCGCATAAATCCATTAAAAATGGGGTACAGAGGAAATCTGTTCCGATTGCCAATACTGCGACATTCCTGGTAAAATTCGTTTTGCGACGGCGCTCTTTGAATGTGTCGGCAATCTTCAAAGCTTCGCTAATCCAACGGAAGTATAAGTGGAAGTCTGTTTTTGTGTTAACCACTGGGATGAAAAGCACAGTACAAGCTAATGAGCACTCATTGTCAAAAATTGCAATTAAGATGTGATCTCGGTTTCATTTGACTTTTGACACTACTTATTAATCGTCATAGGGGTGGTGATAGACATGATAGTTATATTGGGAAACGAATGCCACCTTTTTATCGGTGATCAATCTGAATCTAAGAATAAGAACTATCATTCACGATTAAATACCTAAACAAACGTCAACATGATTGAAACTAAATACGTATATAAAAAAACAATTTAAAAACCGAAAAGCTGGGCAAATTCATCAGTGGATGTGAGCATCGAAATACTTTGAACTATCAAGTCCTTAGAATCCCATCATTTGATTGATAAATTTTTTAACAGTCTTTATTTGGTTAGTTATTGTTAGGAGGATATTCAAGAGTTTCACGCAAGAAAACATCCATTTATGGAATATTCAATCCAAGCCATGGAACGATTTGGAAGGATTTTTAAATACTTGGCAGGACTTATCTCCGTGCGACTGAGTTGGTCGCCCGTTACAAAAATTTGCCTTCACGAGAGGGAATGTCGAACGTAAACTACATGATTTTACAAAACTACGAGTACGGAGTAACCTGTTGGTATTTAAAATTTTGCACACCGAAAATCACCGAAAACATTTAGTGAACCCAAAATACGCTACTGGACACGGAATCATTGAACGTCTTTAAGCATCCCACATTCTCAACTGGATATTCGTCGGAATTTTTTATTGGTCAGAATTTGTTTCACGTGGAACATCTTGCACGAAGGAATCATACGCTCGGAATTGGTCGAGGTTCTTGCTTCAAAGCTAGATGAATACATGTCGAATCACGCGATATGTGACTGTACCTATTGATTCTTGAAAGAATTTATATATTTTACTCTATATGCCTTGTCACTCTGTGGATTTGTTAAGCTTATTGCTTTTTATACCATAAAAATTTCCACGTCTGATTTCTGAGTGATATTAGAACAACCAAAACTGCTCAATCAGACGTTCACACAAAGAATTTTTCCCGGGAAAAATAAAGTTCCTCGATCGTATACCGTCATTTATATGTTTTATTATGTGAAAAATTGCCTGAACAGCATTGACTATGCACATCTTAAACGATGGCAAACAGCCTGAAACCGGTAGTGGTGTGTAAGGAATGGGGATGTGAGCACCACAATACTTTGATAAAGATTAAGCTTTATGCATTATTACTCCACAGCTTCAAAACATATGAAGCTTAATCTCACTGACCTCGTTGATAAGTGTAAATAGCACGAAACTAGTCTTGGTGATGGAAACCAGTGTTTTCCGATCAGGAGAAAAGATGCATTGGTGTATTTATGAAACTCCAAACGTAAACGACAAATGTAGTTCAATAACAAAATAATTGATTTGGTACGTTTTCCATCACGCATACACCGCGACATTCTTTGGATGGAGAACGTATCATCACACTCCAAATTCAATACAAATTTAGATGAGCGTTCCAATATTCTTGCGGCCGGATCCTCTATACATTTTTGGTTAATCATCAGAAGATGGACACTTCACGAGTGTTCGATTAGAGTCAAATAACATGTAATTAAATCAACGGCTTACTAACGGCTCAAAAAACGTGTAGTTATTATTATGCATCTTACATTAGAAAAAGTAAGACAATGCACGTAAAATGAGTCATCGACGTGCCATAAACAATAATTATTCGTCGGGGTAACTTTGGCTATCCTCGACGAAACTCTGGAAAGGGATGACCTGAGATGTTGGAATAATGTACCGGTAGTCGACTGATAATTTGAAGCAGTCTGTGTGATACCACGGACGTAAAAAACGCTCTGTTCGATAACCTGTTGATCGCTCACTCACTAAAATTTGAGCGACGGACTGTCAGAGATTTTGGGGTGCATGGTTAAATAAAATCGGTTGCTCTATCTCTCTCTCTATTTTTAGCATAGAGTACAATTAAAAAAACAATTCTCATTTATTAGACATTATTGGTATGTAAAATTGTTGATCGGGCTTGATCGAGCTTCCTACAACCGAAAATTATGTGGTTTTGTTTTATACATTTAAGATCTTTTGCACAGACAATCATAAATGTTGCTAAAAGTTTGACAATAGGTGAACAATTCAATGGTAACTTTAGAGTAGTCAGTCCTCGTTTACTGTGTATGTGAACCTCTTCGTCCAACCACCGTTTCAAAAGTCGTGATCAGCACTGTGACATCGACGCCGCTAATTCAAAACCGGTTGATCACTTGTGACAAAACAATGCGTAGATATCCACATTGACCATTCGACACGGCGCCTAGTATACAGGCATGGCAAATAAATATTAAATAAAGTTATTAATTTAATTTCCAACGGAAATTAGTTCTATCTGTAACCACTTCTGGATTAGTTTACCGCTTTGCTAAAACTGGAAACTGTACAAAAGGAACAAAGTTTATTATTTTATGGATCTAGTATCATTACTGTTCAGAGAATACTCAGTGGGCCAATGATGGTTTTGCGTTTTAAATAAAACCAACTGTTTGAAGTGATGGGATATTGTATTTTATGGAAGATATTCTTGGCTGCCACAATTATTTTTCTACAATTGTTGATGTTATGACCAGTGTTTAATTCCGGCGATTTATGTTGCCCGCGTATTGCGATGGTGCGTTACGAAGCTGAATTTCAAGTATTTTAATTTTTTTTAACCCGAATGAGGTGTACTCATTACACAGAATTGGATTCGGTGCAATCGCTGATGTCAATATTTCGCTAGTGACACAGAAGTTTTGTCATAACAAGAGCACGAAAACCGATAGGAAGTTAGATTTAGTATTTATTTTTGACCCTATCTCGTTGTGACCTGATAACAGACTACCAGAGGAATGCGTGTGGACATCCGGTGATATGATCAAATGGTATAAGTTTATAAACAAAGTGTTGGGATGTGAACAATACTGTAATTTGATACAAGTTAGTATTCTAGGTAAGCTGAATTTCGTTTACCTCAGAAAGGTCATGCGGATTTGTAGATCACGCGATAATACAACCTTGACATTCTTGAATTCGCTCTTATGACAATGATGGTCAGCTAACCAAGATCTCTGAGGCCACATTCAATTCAAAGAAGTGAACAAAACAATTATCTTGTCCACCAGATTCATTAATTCATAAATCGCATAAACATGTTATTGATGAAGATCTCCGCGTCACTTGCCAATGGTTGAAAATTCACTTGAATAATGAATTATTCAAAGTTATTTTGTTTAATCCCGATTTCAAGCTGATACAACCCCTTCGTTATGCCAAACATACGTATCAACAGATTTGTAAAACAGGTGTTATTTTGTTGTCAAATCAAATCATAAGCAAGTGTTGCGTTCAGACTTGTAGTAACGACTATTCGATTA
>JACCGJ010008567.1:0-54583 GCA_013407085.1 Atriophallophorus winterbourni | reverse complement strand
TTTAAAAAAATACATAGAGATATAAAAGAAATTATGTAAAGTTATTAACATGAAGCAAGACTGATTACTATGGTTAAATCTTACAGCCGTTGGGGCCGTGTAGTCTATTCGATTTGATCCGCAGCACGTCCACAGCACGTAGTGCCTTTGATTGAATTGTGAAAAGGCAACCATCCACGTCATCCGTAAAACCGTCGCGATTAAACCAAATTGAAATCCCCGAAATCCGAGGAGTATGCTATCGAATCCCTGACATATACATCGTCAGTCTGAAACCTGATCAAAAGCAAACCGAAAACCGTATGTCAGACCGCAAATACATGAACGTTGTTAGTATAGATGGAAAAATATGCAACCATTTTTAACAAATTACATTGAGATATAAAAGAAATTGTGCTAAGTTTATTACATGAAACAAGACTCATTACTATGGCGAATCTTACAGTCGTTAAGGCCCGTTCTAGTCTTATTAAAATTGATCGCTTACCGTCGAAAAGCACGTAGTGCCTGTGATGAATTGTGTAAAGGCATCCATCCACGTCATCGCAAAAAAAACCGTCGCGATTACACCAAATTGGAAAATCCACCGAAATCCGAGAGGCATACTATCGAATCCCTGACATCTACACGTCGCGTCAGAAAACCTGATCAAAAGCAAACCGAAAATCGTATGTAGACTAATATACATGAACGAAGATAGTGTAAATGGGGAAAATATGAAACCATTTTTAGAAAAATTACATAGAGAATATAAAAGAAATTGTGTAAATTATAAACATCAAACAAGACTCTTACAATGGCCGAATCTTACGCCGTTAAGGCCGTGTCGTCTATTAAAATGATACCGCTTCACGTCACAGCACGTAGTGCCTTTGATTGAATTGTGTTAAGGCAAATCATAACGTAATTCCGTGAAAACCGTCGGCGATAAAACCAAAGTAAAAACCCCCGAATCCGAGGATATGCTATTGAATACCCCTGGACCAATACATGCGGTGCAAAACCTGATTCACAAGCAAATGAATTGCCTTCGGCTGAATACAGGACGGAACGAGGAGCACTTATATTCATTTGGGGACATGCTTATCAAACAAATCATTCTTGCGTCATTGCGGTTTCATCTTTCCCATAACCACACATCTGCGAGGTCAACAATTAAAGCTTTACCAACATCATAGCAGGTTGAACTGCCGCAAATATGCATTTCCGTTCGCAATGTGCAAGTGTGGAACAGTTTACCTACTCATGTGGTACAATCTGGAACTGTTGAAGTTTTCAAAAAATCACTAGATATCCACATGGAAAATTATGTTTTTTGTGTTTGACAATAATCTAACAATATTTTGATATTTTTACCATCCGACCCGATGTACATTTTTGTGGGTCTTGTAAAGCATAGCTTTTTACCTGCATATAATCTATGAATAAAATCTATGAATAAAAAATTCAGGGAAAACTTAAAAATTTATCAGCTTAAGTGTGCAGCTGTATGGCACATTGGATTAAGTCCACAATGTGGACGGGCTTACTGTATTGACGGTGCTTTTATCAACTCTTTGAAATGTGAGATAGATCTGTGTGGAACTTGCGTGGGAAGCATTGAAGACAAGCGCGGAATCCATCCGAAAAGCACTCGTCGCTAATAGGATGCTATGATCAGTTCGACGATCTTTCCATTTATCACTCATGATATATTTTAATATAATCTATTTCTCGCATATCGTTCCTGTTCTTTATAACGGTCAGCCAGTGTGATACACAACATTAATAATAAGAAAGTGATTCTCAAGAAAGTTCTATGGAGAGAAATGAAAATGGCAAATAATCTCCATTGGCGCACTTATGAGGATCATGTTGAAAAAAATTGCCCTTTCTATTTACTGGAATTTGGATGTAGACACTTTGACTTTACCCACGGAATTTTTCTAGGACGTTACTGGTAGAACTTACAAAGATAGAAGATAGAAGAACTCGTGTTTATAACCTGAAATAAGAAAAGTGAAGGACACTACGGCTCCCGGCCTAATTAACATTTTGCACTCCGTGGTTAACACAACGGAAGCATTTCCGCAAGTTGCTGCGATTTTACGTGAAGTTCAAAGCGTATTTGGAATCCTGATATTTGGCTGGACAATGGTAATCTGTTCTTGTTGTTTCTCTCAAACCTCCTTGTTTTGGTAGATCTATCGTTCAGTGATGAAGCTCACAGGGGAATGGCTACCCAGCCTTCTATTAAGAAGAGGAAGAACCAAGGTCACAGTTCTTGCCATAAGCTGAGCACAGCAAAACGCGTATTAATTATGAGATACACTCAAATCTCGGTACTATGCCAACTCGTTACTATGCCACTCTCGCTACTATGCCACTTTTGCTCGGTTCCGACAAAATTCAATACAAAATAAGTTTACTATGCCACCTCCTACTCTCGTTACTATGCCACTATTCTGTGATTACTTAAAAGTGCGTTTTTGCGCATTTTACGCATATAGTCAGCCGGTTTCAAGGTCAAACACGCGATGTTTCTCCCTGACGCCAGCTACAACAAGCCAATCACCTCACGCACAACAACAAGCCTCTTTCCTACTCTTGATTTAAGTATCGATAGATAGACCCACGAAAGCGCGCGCACAAACAGACACTCACAACAGTGACATCGTTATTTTTCAAACTATTCAGTCCATAATGTCAGCTTAGAAACGCAAGCGAACCGACTTTACGCTGAAGGGGAAGCTCGAGATCATCGATGCTGCGAATATGGAGCCGAATCACTCCAAGTTGGCGAGGGAGATTAGCAAGAAATGGGACGTCGAAGTTAAGAGAACAACCGTGAAGGGCATTCTCAGCAAGAAGGATGCAATTGAAGCTGCAATCAAAGCTGGAGTTCCATCGAAGCGCATAAAGCGAACGCAGCCTCAAGACCTGAAGCTTGAGGAGGGAGTGCCTATGTGGCCTAAGCAAGCAAGAGAACTGAATCTGCCTGTCAGCGGCGATCTGATCACGGAGAAGGCGATGAAACTGGCCGAGCTGATGCACATCCCATACTTCATGGCGAGCGACGGTTGGTTAGACAGCTTTAAGAAGCGCAATGGCGTCACGTTCAAGACAGCGCAGGGCGAAGCTGGAGCGGTGGATTCCCAATCCCTTATCGATTGGCAGCAGCAGGTTCTCCGGCCCTTACTCAGGCAGTTCTCTGCCGCTACAAATTGGTGAGCCCGACGTGATTCGTATATTCAAATTGTGTACATATTTTACATGTTTCATTATAACAAAACAAATGACAAAATATGTAGGATTAATGTAATAAAATATACCATGATGAAAACACCATAATGTCTTCAACCAGGATGAGACTGATGCAAGCGTGTGATCGGATAGACAACGAAATGAACGAAATTCGAGGAAAGAAGACGCGTCAGTCGACGATTTATGAGAGCTTCGGACTGATCGATTGAGCAAATAAATGATGGACTTGAGAAAATAAACCCGTTTATACAAGCCCTCGTTACTATGCCACTCTCGCTCGGTCCCAACGGGTGGCATAGTACTGAGATTTGGGTGTATAATGGAAATATAATTTTTTTAAAATTTCTTCAACAGTTTTATCATATAAATTTTGTTCGTATATATAAATGACTTGTTTTTTCATTTAATGAAAATAAAAACTACTCACCATACGACGTGGGCTTTATGAAAACGTTTTTGAATTATCAATTTTACTATGAAAATACGATACTCTTATTTTGTATCCGATATCTGCGAAGCAAATTGATAAAGCTTCGTTCAGACAAAGGTGTTTGATAGATGGAATCAATTGCAAGTTGTAAGGTGGTTATTTGATAATAGAGATTAGCAAGATGCCGTTTCGTCTTTTGCTTTCATTCAGTATTTTTTAAGTTACTCAAAGTTAGCTGGACCGTACTAAGCTCAGCATATTCAAGTTGCGAATTATTCTAGTTCTAAGGGGCACTTGTAGTAAATATATGGTTTCTTGATCCTATGCTTCTATTTCAACTACAATCAACTTGCTTGATGTTTGTGGATAATATAAATATGGCGCAACATAGTGTCATCAAGTGATCGTGAAATGCAGCAAGTCCATATGGACGCCATCAGAAGATGTGCATTACTTTGTGAACGTTCACTGAACGCTGCCAAAATGAAACATTTTACAATAGGTAATGGTGAGCCGTTCGATTATTACACGGATGAAATGAAGGACCTGTGTTGTGGTTACGGTTGCAAGTTCTACCTTCAAAACCGCATTAAACACTGCCCATGTGCGATCAAAAGCCTCACGTAGCATATAAGCACTAAGAAGTACTTTTATTGACTGGTCTATTCAAATTACGAAACTACTTTTTATCACATAAGTTCGACAAATCCTTGATTATGGATTGCATTTCCCTGCACTGCAGTCGAGGAGAATCTTATCGAAAGTGTTCAACGACTTGCAAACATATTTTGCATCAGACTACTTAAGCTGTCATATTTGGAACTGTCGGAAGATGAATTTTTCGACTAGCATACCGCAGGGTTTGCGGTGACACGATACTATCGATTTATTCTGAGAGAAGAGTTTCCTGATCTTAGATCGCTTTTTAGAGTTATTATTGATTGCCGAAAAACGGGTCACCGATGTCGATTATGCGTCTAGAGCACATTGGTATAGATTTTCACGACGGGCTACTTGAACTTATTCTTATGTATAGACGGCAGAGGGTTGTCCCGTGTATGCTGCATCATATTCTATTGACTGACAACCCAGTTATTGATATGATCACCATTCAGATGAATGGGTTTCATTTAACGGTGGACTGCTTTCCCAAAAGAACTGACAAGTATTTGTCCAGTGAATGTTTGAGCTGCTCTTCCGTGTTGCAGCAAAGACTGTTCCAGGAAGTGCATTCCATGCGTTCACAATGCTGGTGGATAAGATGCACTTCACAGCAAGCCGTTAAGTTCTCCGCTTCTTCATGAGCGTCAAATACTTCGACAGCTCATTACCATATTCTCCCAACAATATTCGCCTTGTCATCAGCAAATCCTACCTGATTCGGTGATACTGGAGCGGGAACAAGTCGAGTTTTCTCCCACGCTCTTCATAGGTCAACGATTTCATGCCGAGAATCATCTTTGTTGCACGGCGTTGCACTCGCTCCAGCGCATTACACTCTCCCGTAGTTAGTGGATAGTCAGCTGGAAGACCATACTCACGGATGGGTCTGATATGCGCGCCGTATAACACCTTGCACGAATCAGCTATTATAACAGACAACGATCTACGATTTTCCCACAGAAAGTGGTTTGCCTTGTCAACCGGCTCCGCAGAATCTGCTTTTGTTTGAAAAGAGTCGGACGCTATAAGTCCACGTTCTTTCTCGTCAGCTACTGGTCGAATGGTATTGCTTTCAATGTAACATGATCGGTTTCTATTTCCCCCCTCATATCTGTCTAGGCCTGGACAACCTGACAGTATCTTAGCCCACGTGCAGTCTCTGACTGTGCGGCAATTTGCCTGGATCAGGCTTGTACTTTCATACAATAATATGATCAATGCGGTCGACCAGATCCCAGATGAAGAAAAACACATTTTGGTAGTTAATCGGGAGTAGCCACTCCATTGACCAGGCCACAATTTTGTTGTTGTCTTCCTGCAGGCTCTCGTATTGCTCCGGCGTTGATGCGGAAGCCTACAATTTAAGATCGTCTGAAAATAACAAGCACTTCGATTGGTCACGGTTAATAAATCGTTAACTAACAGGAGCAGAAAAGGACCGAGAACGGACTTTTGTGGGGCACCGCAGATCGCATCTCTAGGCTCAGAAAAAGCGTTGTTCACACAAACTCAAATCGTCAGCCCAAACAGGAAACCCTCAAGCACCGTGCCGTCAAAATTCAAAGCCTTCAGCTTCGCACTCAGACAACCGCGTGGTACACAATCGAACGCTTAGCTAAAGTTGCTGAAAATTACATCAACTGAACAATCTGAATCGATTAGCTTGCACCAGTCCTCACGCGCTGTTAAAGATTCGAGACACATGATCCATGTTTCGTGAATCCATGCTGTTCCGCGGTTAAGCTTCTCAATTTTTACATAACATTCTCTAGCTCGTTCGCCACTATTCTTTCCATAGTCTTCCCGACAACTGATGTTGATGTAACAGGTCGATAGTTGACTGGTAAACTAGAATCCCCTCCCTTGAACATCGGCTTTATCATGCCTTCTTTCCATATTTTAGGCAAGCGGGTGGAATCCATGGAACTTTGGAATATTTATGTCAACGGGGCATCTATGATAAATGCTAGTTCTTTAAGCAGATGCGGATGAATCCCATCCGGACCTGGGGATCATTGTATGTCAAGCCTTTCTAGAAAATCAAGCACCGCGTTTGGAACACTTACAAAATAATTTAAGGAATCCTGCTGGCCTTTCAAATCTGGCGACTGACTATGTTCCGTTGTATACACGGAGGCATACTGTGCAGCTAACGCGCTAAATTGATTAGCCACCGGTGAGCTGCATGCTGAAACACGCTGGAGTTTCACTACCATTTCTATTTCCTTTCTATTTCTTGTCATATCTGTCTAGGCCTAGGCAACCTGACAGTACTCCGCCCACGGCAGTATCTGGATGTGCGGCACTTTGCCTGGATCATCTTGTGTTTTATACCATTCATACTATAGTCATCTCGATCAATCACTTACCTTCCTGGTTCCAAAAGTCAGTAACCGGTGAAGGAGTTTTCGTACTCTTTACCGCATAAACAATAAGACCTGTGGGCAATGTTTTCCCATTCCTAGGACAGGGAAAAACTCAATGCAATTGTCTTTTTTTTTTCCGCTTCTCAGGTGGTGCAAAGGTTTGTCAACCGGTTGCCCCGATGACGGGACCGGACGTGTGCACGGCTTGCGGCCTCAATGATACATTGAGGCTTTACTGGTGATGTCTTCGTGCATCTCGAGTTACTCATAACCAGGTTAGTCAATGGTGAGAAGCAAACAAACAACAGTCCCTTGTCCCCTCGCGGACGTTGTATACCAGAAGAACGTATGAATCACGCAAGGATCACCCGCTCGACTGGTTTGGGATGATGTCGGGAGTCCCGTGCTTGTATCCTCTACCTCGCGAATGGCGTGTAAACTGTATTTAAAAGTAATCCGCCCCGATAGGATGCGATCCGTAATCTCACGCGTTTCGGGATTTAACAAAAACGTTTTGCCGCATTCATTCCAATGGCGTGTCGTGTAGCGTGGACCACTCTAACTGATTTGCGAATGACACGAGTTCTCCCCTTTACATTTTACAGAAATTTCGCCGTGGTTCCTTACCTGGGGGCTCAAACTTCTGAGTGCCCACTAGAAAAGCAGATGGCAATGATCACTGCATCCTACAGGAGAACTCACTCCGACTCCAGATACATCGGACGACCGCGGCGAGAAGACGAGATCAGGCGTTGCGTAACGCTGTTGTGAAAGAATTCTTGTGGGCTGGACGATATTTTGTGCCAATCCACATTCTAACTTGTGTTCTAAAAGTTCCACCAAAAATCCATTTCCCATGAACCAATCAATTGTCCCATTTGATATCAGGTGCGTTAAAGTGACCCATTATTTTGAGCAATGGCTTCATCGACATTGTTTACGTAAATGTTTGATCAGCTTCGAGCCGTCATTTTTCGGTGAGCGATAAAGTACACCCACTGTAAATGCACCCGAATTGGTTTTCAATTGGCACCATAGCGCCTCTGCCGTGTCGAGGTCATTTCGGAAACGTTCGCGAGCGGTTTCCGCTGTGATTTTTGACATAAAGCGCAACCCAACCACTAACACGACTGGCTCGGCTGCTGTGGTTGAAGCTAAAAGGTTGCCAGTGTTCAAAGAATGGTATCGACAAATTTCTGTAGTTTCAAAAGAAGCCTGTTTCCAAAGGCGCAATCACCTCTTAGAATATCCGAGATGATGGTAATTCATTTCAGAACATGAAAGAGCTCAAATGGAAATTTTGTACTTCTTCTCTAAATATTTTATTTTATTGTATTATGCTTTCATGAAATATCTTAAAGTTAACAGAATTAATAAGCTCAAAATATTCAGGTTGCGAATTATTTTTTCCCAACGGTCACCTATGAGGTTACTTGATCCATGCTTTTATTTTAACTGCTGATGGTTGGGAAACAGTTGGATTTACACGTCCTCAAAAAAACGAAAGTAAAGTTCCGCTATATAGCATGTTTTCATACGTTCCAAAAACATTGGTTAGAATACTGATTATTTGTCTAGAGAATGCACCATCTGAGGATCAAGATCGATTTGCCATCGTAAGCAATGCTTCACATTTAATGTCGTTGTGAGTCTCCTCAGGGTGGGTTTCTAAAAGCTCACAGTTTGACATTAGTCTTTACATTCCGATTTTTCGATTACACAAAATTTCTTTGGCGTTTTCGATCGTGTCCACATCGTGGACCCACACAAAACGGGTATTACCGGCTAAACTATTAAAATGGATACGTAAATATTTTTCTTAGGTATCTGAATACGTTAAAATCAAATTACGTTCTTAGTAATGTGTTGCTCACATCCCCCGCACTTACACATTACTACCGGTTTCTGGCTGTTTGCCGTCATCAATTGGAGACCATAAGATTAGGTTCAGTGAGCCTTACGCTACGTTCTTCTTTTCTCCTTACTGTGAAACGGGTTCTCCAAGAATGGAATATTATCATCCTTTTTAAGCATACCTGACTGCGCTTCCACACCATCCATGCCCATACAAGTTACTTATTTGATTTACCGTACCCAGAAACCGCTCTTCAAACCCGATCGGTGATACTTGCCTGTTGTCTGTTTTTAATTACCAATCTTTGTAGTGAACGACGCAACGCATTTTGCAGTAGCCTTTTTTATCTTAAATTTGGAAATGGGATTTTGTGGCGTTTTATCACCCCGGCGATAATGAACCCGCAACTATCGGTCAATGAAGTTCTGTGGCAAAAATCTTGGAACTTAGTTGGCCTCCTTTGGTCGATGTCGACCTTGGATGTACATCACAATCGCATGAATTTTTATGTTCTACAGCTTTTTGAATGACTAAACAGTCCGATTCGGGAGGAACGATCTCTCCCGCAGCGCTGGCAACGATAGTCAGAACTCGGTTGTATTGCATCAGCTGCGTTCAGCAGCCATGAGCTGTATCTGCTCCTCCCTAGCTTGCAGACGACGCTTTACACAATGCCTCCAATGTGAGTGGTCAAGAGCAAGTTCTTCACAACTCGCCGGGTCAATGCCAAGAGCTTTCATATCTCTTTTGCAAACGTCTTTGTACCGCAAGTGCGGTCTGCCCAATGGTCGACTTCCCAATTGCAACTCACCATAGAGAAGATCTTTCGGAATACGAACATTTTCCATTCTGTAGACATGGCCAAGCCATCGCAGGCGGCGCTGTCGCAATAGGGTGGACAAACTCTGTAGTCCAGCTTTCGAAAGCACTTCAGCATTAGTCTCTCTGGCCATCCACGATATGTTCAAGATACGACGGATGTTTCGTAGTTGCAACTTAGTATCGGCGTCATATGATCATATGATCGCGTTTCGGGAAATCAAACGATCCCCAAAATTGTCAACAACGTGCCTTACATATCTTGATTTGGATTGTAGCGTTTGTTATTAATTCAATGATTGCAGCAAAGCTTCAGGTATCTATTTATAACATTTTCCTTATAAGGTCAACGATTCCACAGCTGCACCAGTTCTTACACAATGATTACGTCACAAGAGAAATCTGTCTGCTTGATAAACGTTATCTTACCTCATCTGTATAGTTAAGTAGTGTTAAGTAATGCTAAGCGTTATTTATCTATTCACATCACTAGAAACCATTCAGTCTAGTTTATAAAATTGCTGTAACTTTTAAATAAAGAAATTCGGGCGCTCTATGATTTTCCAGAACCTATTATATAGCATGTCTAGCTGGGTATTCTCAAATGAATCGACTGTATTCGGCCTGCTCTATTCGGTACATTTGTTTCATTGCTTGCACTGTAGTCCAGGTTGCGTTTCGCTCGAGTGCATAAGTATTGATTTATCGACGATTCGATAACAGTGCAATTCTGGACTACCCTACTTTTAGCGAATAATTCTGATTGGCTAGAATCAGTGCGGCAATAAGATTTCAGATTCTTTGATATCATGCGGTCTGATGATAAATAATCGCACGCAGTGAAACTAGAAGAACAAGATGCATTTTTTCGCATTCGCTTATCTGCTTTTCCTACTTCATGTTGCTTGACACTTTTTATGCCTCCACATCTGAGCTTCATGATGGTAATACTAATAAACAAGAGCGAAAAGTTAACATCATAGTGGCACGTTTTCAATCCCATAATAGTTTTTAAACCTGGATTTCGATTACGTGTTTACAGTAGCACAGCCATTAGGGAAAAGGGATCGGTAAATGGCTCAGGTTTCTAAATGCAAAGCAATTATCCGTTGCTGCTGTATTTATTACATCAATCAGCTGATTTCACTGCACCATCATGTGGGTCGAAACCTACCACCAAATAGTTTTATCGTCTCGTGTTACCTGTGATTCTTCTACCATGCAAATTTCATGCAGCTGCTTCGGTGAATTTTGAAACGGTCATTAGAGTTGTGTCGCCACAATGAGGTTTTAGCCTATTTTCAAGTAGGAAGCCACCAGTTCGATATCTATCTTGATGTACTTTCTAAACCACCGATTAAACTTATTTCCTCATCATACTAAACTGTAAAATGTGTTCCTAAATCCGAGGATCTTAGGAAATATGCAAATAAGCGACTGGATTTCATTGATAACAGTGTACGAAAGCGCTTTCGTAGAGACTGCTAAAGGTCCACGCAATTTAAATGCTTGAATAGTCAACAAAACTAAAGATTCTCTTGCTACGCCGCTGTGGCTCATTTGGTTTGGTCGAGGACCAGTATTGGGCATGATTTCCCTCTTTATCCTTTAAACGTTTCACCTGTTATTCATAAAACCGCCATACCTTTCTAGGTGTACAGATCATGCCATTTTTAATTGTAATATACTTGATTTTGTAAGGTGTTCAGTCCTACCGGTTTTGATGCTTGATATTGCAACATGGATTGAACTGCAAATATCTCGGTACAATCCATGCCTATGTTCTTTTTCGTTTCTCTGTTGGCTTAGGCAACCTGACAGTATTTTAGCTACGGTCAGTCTATAGCTGTGCGGCCTGGATCAGGCTTGTGCTGTCATTCATTCATTGAAACTTAGGCCAGCTGCTGCCAAACTGTTTAGTGTGTTTAGTGCATCACTGAACCCAGTGTGTATGTTGTCTTCTGGCGATGATGAATTACTTTGGTGACATTGCAGCAACTCGTCCATTACCCGTAAGTCTGAGCTGCGGGTTGCAGTCATTGTTATCTCGTCGACAGGAAGTAGTGACCACGTGTTTGTTTCTTCCGTCGGTCGACAAAAATAAATTTGTAAATTCACACTCACAGGTGTTTATTTCAACATTTTATCTACCGGTCAATGGTTCGCATAATGGCGAAGTACTCGAATGCGATTATTTCCTTTCAACTGTGCGTTTCACTCCATGGTCACTTTCAGGTCGTACACACATCAACAAGATTTGGTGTGTTGAATTACCCAATGATGGCTCTACCGTTGGACATTTTCCAACATTCTCTTACCTTCTTGTCGCTCAAAGCTTGCTTAGATCAATTATCACGAACTTAATCATGGGTTGGTGTGTCCGATTATTCAACAGCAACGGTCATTTTGTGCATGACTTATTCGTACTACACTCGAAGGTATTTTACTTTGGTTCGCTTAGTCCACCCCGATTGTACTACCTCCGTTTCTAAGCGCTCGCCTTAATACTTTGCCTTGAAGTAACGTGTTTAGTGAAAGCCAACTTCGAATCCCGAGTCTAACTTTGGACTGATAAAATATGACCTTTTTGATGCGGCCGGTCGGGGTCACACTTCTCATAGTCTATTGGCCTCAATATTTATCACACACTAGTTAAATATGTAATTCTGACAAACCATACTAGAAAAACTGTTGTAGAGGTTAAGCATACCCAGTGAAGCAACTGAAGAGATTGTGGGTTCTAAGGTTTGACTCTCTCAGACCCTGTGGGAACCGGTCACTTTCGAAAGGCTGCTCGTATCTTGTTTTTTCGTCCAAAAAAACCAACTAAGGCCCGGTGATACAAACAACTCAAAGTCTAGTCTTCTCACGAATCTCAGAAAAATATGACTCCCAGATTCTAGAAGATTAACATGAAACAGTTTTGACTTATGGACAAGGTTGGTCGTACGAACCTTATCCAATATTGTCATACAAGCGCAACTTGTTTACCATTCTTCCACTGTTTCAAGCGCATGCGAATCCTGATCATACAGTACATACCTGATGAATGCAGACAGCACGTAACCGGTCGTGATGTGTGTGTGATGGAAATACATTCAAATACGGATTTCAGTTTTCAATTCAATGTATGCTAGTCAATGTATGTATGTATGTATGAAAGCACAAGCCTGATCCAGGCAAAGTGCCGCACAGTTAAAGACTGCACGTGGGCTAAGATACTGTCAGGTTGCCCAGGCCTAGACAGATGTAGTCAATGTAACAATTTTTAGTCCACCTGAGGTCTACTGCCTCCATTTGGAACCAAATTGGCAATTTTATCAAGACGTACGACCGTCGTTCTTGCTTCAAATGACACACTAGGATCTCACTGCACTTTCCCTTTTATATAGGGCTAATCCTTGGAAGCTTGACAGTATCTCAGCCCACGTGCAGTCTCTGACTGTGCGGCACTTTGCCTGGATCAGGCTTGTGCTTTCATACACATCATACAACTGAGGA
Source organism: Atriophallophorus winterbourni (assembly GCA_013407085.1). Classification (NCBI taxonomy): domain Eukaryota; kingdom Metazoa; phylum Platyhelminthes; class Trematoda; order Plagiorchiida; family Microphallidae; genus Atriophallophorus; species Atriophallophorus winterbourni. The sequence continues at coordinate 41,706 of JACCGJ010008567.1, read as the reverse complement.
AGACGCTTTTTTCTCATGAGTTAATCCTCACTCGGAAATTCCTTTTGTCTTTCAGATTTGTTCTTCGTTTACGATAATCGTTTAATCTGTTCTACTTCTACACAATGACTAAAATGCATATGTAATATCTATATTACGTTTTAGTATGGATTCTATTTTTCATTTCAGCGTTTCTCCCCAATTAATGTGCATCGCAAGAATGATTCCTTAACATTTGTTATAACAAAATGGACAGCTCATTGACATTCATAAAAGCGTTGAGTTGCTTAATCATATTCATCTTGAACACAATCGCTTCATTGTTCACCTTCCTGTGTGTCCGGAAACGCTGCGTCTCTAGTCGCTTCCCATCGTCCTGTTCCACCAAATTACTCTCGTACGCGAATTGTTTCTCTGTCGGTCTATTCCTCTCGGTAAGCTTCCTCGGATTGTACAACAGTTCTTCCACGAAACTCGCATTCGTTCAGCGTCAGTTGAATGAGGCGAACTGGTTTCATCATTATCCATTATCGGAGGCGATTCTGTGTACGGGATTTTTCGTGTTATGGTGTTTGGAGTGTTTGATGCAGCAAGGGTTCCGCAAATGTGATCCAGAACAGCGGGGCACATCACGTGGACCTACCGAGCGTGCTGAGGTCTTCCAGTTCAATTCGACATCTTTCGAGGATCAAGTCAACTTGTTATCTGAATATGATCGGTCCCCTCCACCGACGTCCGCTCAGTCGACTAAAGTTCCGTTACGTAATGGGTCGGATAGTTTTCTACGATCGATTTTTCTAGTCTGGGCTATGTGTTTGCATAGCCTGCTTGAGGCCGTTGGCTTTGCATTGCTGGATACTATTTCTCAGGTAAGTTCCCTAAATTCACGTTTACACTGCAAACTTCGCTTAACGTGTCCTAAAAACGAGATGGTCTTTATTCATTCGAATCTGGCTCGCGACTCTGCCTCTAGACAGTAGGTGACTAAATTGGCGTAATTTGGATGGTTCTAAAGGTTGTCATAACCGGGGGTGGTAGTGGGGATAAGCTCTCACTGTTTATAAAATGGCGCGCGTCTCAAATAACCTCTGACATCCAAGTTCAACTTCTGGCCTGCACGAGTGGCTCCCCGAGCCCGGCAGAACTGCTTCTACCAACAGGAGATGGGGCGAGTGACTGGCGCCTGAAAACCAGTTTGCTTCGGTCAGATGGAGCTCGTTAGCCTGGGAGGGCACTTCATCTATGGGAAGGAAAACCCTGATTTTCAACCTCCTCTGCCTTGCGGGATACCAGATCGCGGGAAAGGCTTCGGGAGAAAACCCTGAAAAAATCTGGTAGACAGTTAGTTGATGCACACCACTTCTTTCTGCAACTCCCTGCTACCTTGCAAGCCGCACTTGGTTGTGCAAAGGCTAGAGAAGCTGACTCGAACAAAAGCCGACTGGTGCTGGGGACGCCACTTTGTACCCGAATTCCCAAGAATGTTAATTGAAGCGGATTCATCATCCAGGAGGAGATTGTCGCACAAAAGTAAAAGTAAAGTAATCCGGATGGGGTTAATAGCTGCAAAAAAAACCTCCCTGACGAATTCTATTTTGTGAATTCTAGTAACCGATGTGACTAACAACTCATTGTCTTTCGCTTGGCTCTCGGTGAATATTCTCCAAGACAGCCTAATTCTATCTCTTTCCTTTTTCTTTAATGAATCGTTCTTGTCTATCCGACCCCTTTCCCTTTCTGGCAATTAATCCACGAATGTTTAAGAAACGATCGAGTACCGGAAATCTTTGACGGGTTCGCAATTCTGGCTCGTTTCAGCACAACCCTACACTCGCGTTTGATTCGGCGATTGGGAATGATGTGCAGCTTGTCGTCTATTCTCTTTCTTCTATCATCTGACGTTTTTATATCCATCACCACTTGATCCATCCTAGGTCAATCTTGTCATCGGTTTTTCGTCGCATTCTATATGTGCACTGAATTAACAATAAACCGTGTACATTCGGTATGTTATGTTATGAAAGCACAAGCCTGATCCAGGCAAAGTGCCGCACAGTCAGAGACTGCACGTGGGCTAAGCTACTGTCAGGTTGCCCAGGCGTCCATTGGGGCTTAAGGATGATGTGATGCAACAAATCATTACACACGCTTCACGATGGGTCGTGATCTCTCTACTTCGCATTTCTTGACAACTTCGACTGATTTGGTTGTTCTTACTTCGAGGTCAATCATCCTTATCACGTTCCCCTGTTCGCTCCGATCCTTTCCAACGCATTGTGTTGCTGTTGATTCAAATTGAATTATCATCCACAGTGAGCTTCAAGCTCAATGCCTCCATGTAGCGGTGTGCACCCATATATACAAGTTTTTGTTTGGGTGAAATGAGTGTAAAGAATAATAAATTTTATTCAAAAATATTCTACAAATCTGTGTGCGTATGTATCCAATTTTCTACTCTTGTATGTGTGTGATTTGGTGACATAGCATTTATTTATATTGTACACGTTCACGTTGGTGTGAAGATTTTTGTATATATGTATGAATGTATGTATGTATGTATGTATATATGTATGTATGTATGTATGTACGCGTGTGTACATATACATGTATATGTACCTATGTATTTATGTATGTATGCATATATGTACGTACGTACGTATGCATGTATGGATGGATGGATGGATGTATTCATGTATGTATGTATGTATGCATGTATGTATGTATGTATGTATGTACGCGTATGTACATATGCATGTATATGTACCTATGTATCTATGTATGTATGCATGTATGTACCTACGTACGTATGCATGTATGTATGGATGGATGTATTCATGTATGTATGTATGTATGCATTTTTGTATGTATGCATATATTTTTGTATGTATTTATGTATGTATGTATGTGCGTACGTATGTTTGTATGGATGGATGGATGGATAGATGTATGCATGTATGAAATCACAAACCCGATCTAGCAACGCGCCTCACTGTCGTACCGTGCACGTCAGTTAAGAAATTTATCAGGTTGCCTTCGTCCATGTAAATTTAAGAAAAATGCCGCGTGTTTCCGCATGGTGTTCGCTACCTGGTGACAAATAAAACGAGCACAATGTTAGATACACAGCACAAAACAGCTGCGCAATTGCACAGCCGTGCGCGTATGTATATTTCTATATGTGTTTGTGTATTACGTAGGTTGTGTCATATGATTGTAGCTTTTTTGTAATTTATTAATCGAATTAACTTCGCACGCTTCGTGAATTAACTGCGAGTGAAAATGCGGTACCTTATGCTTTTAACACTTTAAACCATGACAACAATCCACGTCCATGGACGTGCTAATGTTAATCTGCCAAAAAATCAATGATTATATTCTGCGTGATGGTTACTTTAAATAATATGCATGGATTAATGTGTCCGGCAGTCAGCATTTTGGCATGTTTCGTGCAATAGTCCAGAATCCCGCGTTTCTCCTTTTTTACTTATTCGACTGCCTGTTACACTCCACGACAGTGGTCTCGTTGATAACACTATTCTTGTAGTGAACTACACGAGGTTTCCTCTCGGCTTGCTATAGTAGATCGAAAGGGGAAAGAGCTTGATGTTTCAGACCCTTGTTAACACAACCCATCATGGTTTTCAACACCGGATTCAAACAGTTAATTTTGGCACGTTTATAAGCAGCACGCTATTCGGTCTTAATTTATCAAGCGGTCAGTATAATAACTGTGACTTCGTTGTTCCAAGTCCGTCACCAAGTCTGGATTTGCTCCTCATATCCCCGTGTTGTAATCGCCGGTATGTGCGGAACTAAACTGCGGGAATGCACAACAGGTTTCCGAATATCCTAATCCTTAACGATAACACAACTATCAGTAATCATTTTCAAGCATCACTACAGTCACCAACAAACTGTATTCCGATGCCCCGAAAGACTATGCTTGTTTACTTGAGTCTGTATCAACTAGCGGGCTGATGATGGTCTGTCTAAACCCTTATCTCCAAGAAAACACAATTACCCGATAGCGTGCAGCGTATGCATGCTAAATGGTTTACTGTATGATGATGAGAGCTAAATTAACAACTCCAGTCAATGACAAAATTAAACGTCCTCAGTCCCTGTGTGACCTTGAACACTGATACCACACCACATTGATTTCTGTAATGTTAAAAGCTCCCGTTTCACTCATCTTTTATCTCACTCTCTGTTTCCTTCTGCCCGCTAGGTATTGAGTATGGCGGTTGGCATGGCACTTCACCATTTTCTATGTTCTCTAACTTTGGGCTTACGTTTGGGCCAACTCACCGGCAGTCTGTCCAAACATCGTTCTACGCTGGCGCTCCTTATTGTGTACTTGATTCTGTTACCTGCCGGCGTCGCGATTGGCTGTTCGATTTACCCAACGCAAATGAATCCTCTTGTTTGTAAGGAACAACCGAATGGGACGTGTTCCTTTCCACATCACCCTTCTGTCCCGGCTAGTTTGGCAACGGGTTTGGTGCAAAACTTTGCTGCAGCCACGTTCCTATACGTGGTGTTTGTTGATATGTTACCCGGTGAAATTTCTGGCTTACAAACCCCGTCTGCATGCTCATTGCATAGTGCTCCGCCAGCGGACACGTCATTTGTTCTGAAAGAGAGTCTGCGTCGATGTTTTTTTGGATTTTCCGGGTTTTTGATCATGGCGATCACACGGTTCATTGGACACGGTTAATCTTGCCCGATTTCGTTTAACACTGTACCCAGTTTCTTGTTCACATGCAGCTATTTTCATTGATTATTTCTGTTTTGATTGTAATGAAGTTGATCTTTCTTCGTTTGACCTTTTGAACTTACCGGCTCTCACATCTTTTAATGTGCACATTCATTTATTGTCCAGCCTAATGGATAGAATTTGCTTTATTTGGATGCCAGCTAACTTTCAGAAAAATAACTTTAATAGTGGTCGGTTTAAACCGGTTGGTGTTAGCGTTCCGCTTCCGACAGAATATTCGTCAGCTCTAGGGCGATGGGCACAACAAGGTATATGGTATTTATAATGTATGATGAAATTACAAGTCTGGATTCGGGCCAAGTGCCGCACAGTTAGAAACTGCGCGTGGGGTAAGATAATGCCAGTTTACCCAGGCAGATATAAGGGAGAGTGGTATGATATTTAGTACTCCATACAACATCCATAATCCGTCCTTAGGGCTGATAGAAAGCCTGTGGGTGTCAAACGACGTGGGAAAAGCCTAGAGCAGTGATGACATTTTGTCGGGTTCAGCGTATATTCAAGCTATTCGTGAGACTGTTCTTGGACATGGTAGGTTTCCTGTTCATCTGGCATCATGTACCAGATGCTTACCTGTAATCCAAAAAATAAATCCTATAAGATTTATGGTCAAGAAGCTAATACTTTACAACACCATAGGATTACGGTATGAATGAAAATGTGAAAAATATAATAGTATAAAAGAATAGAGTATATCAAATGTAAAGCTCATGAATGATGTTTTTGCAGGTATAAATCCAATGTCGATTAAAATATCGCCAGGCAAGGAGAGTCAACTACACACTGGGGTAAGTAATTACAAAGAAATGGCGCCGACAATCAATACGGGAACTTACGACGTAAGGTGATACGGTATGTCGGCGTGTCACTTTCTCATCACACATATCAAGCAAGTGTCTTAGTGGATGTCCTTCGGTAGACAATTCTATAAGTCCGAGTAATATCGCGTCGTATCCTCCGTTGGGTAATGTCACCTAGACCCAGACGTCACAATCTTGCGGTGTCCGGAACATTGCCAAGACCCATCACTAATTTTGTTGCTCTGTGATAGATTTTATCAAAGTGCAATATCTGTTTGCAGCCAAGGAGTCCAGACCTCTACCGCATACTCCATCGTAAGGCGAAGGTAGACGTTCATTATCCTTGGTAACGTTACCAGCGAGAATCTTCTAAATCTTCGAAAGGTGCCTAACAATCTGCTTGCCAGTTGATATATATTCTGGCAGTGAACCGTGCTCTCCACTAATCCATAATCCAAGATCTTTTTACAACGAGCTCCATGCCATGTTTTCAGTTCCCAATGGATATGCCCAAGGAACAGGGTGGAGCATCTTACTTTTCCGTATGTTGAATGTCATATAACAGGTCTGTTTCAATACGAGTAGCTGCCCGCTGATACCCATCTGTTTCTGCTTTTGTAGTAGTCGAAAGTGATCAACTCGGTCAAAAGCTTTATCACCGTCATCTAGTTTGTCAAGTATGAGCGAGATTTTGGAAAACCATGCTGCGCTACAGATGGCATATTTTGTGATTCCAAGTAATGAACTATTTTTCCGTCACTATAGGCTCTAGAACAGTTGATGGCGGCAATTCTTCAGTCGATCTAACCGTTAACGAAATATATACTTTAGCATAAAATTGAGCGACAGCATCAGCTGTTTCCTTTCCTCAGTAGGAACAAGAAACAACCCAGGTTTCACACTCGATCGAGCCTTGACAATCCGATATCGCAATTTATGATTTCCTTCTATTTTCAAAGATAGAAAGCGATCGTAAATTTGCTTGACTTCCTTGATGAAAGCGTTCACTGTGTTTCAAATTCTGCAAAATTGTTGCTAGGAGGCATCAATCCTTGCATTTCTGTGTTGTACCCAAGCAGAGTTGCTTTGCCCGATCCATCATGCGACTACGAAGCCCAAAGCGAAAGTTGCTTGTCCGTCGTTCATTAAAGAATCGGGAATTTTGATATATTTTTTGACTGAAGTCTTTCTGCGAGTGCTATGCAATATGTTTCGGTGCTGTGATAATCATGTACTCACCAGTTTACTAAACCAAGCGCTTCACGTAAACTCGCGTAGTCGATCCTTCTGCATAGATTTGCGGACTCACATACTCATCTAGCTCTACACGCATATTCGAAGCCTAACACAAGATGATCACTCCGACCAAAGGAGGCAATGTAGTCAACACGCTCAACAGCCGTTGTCTCGGAAATAAGTAATAAATCCAAGACAGCCGTCAACTCTGATTCTCTGCTGTGAGCAAAGCCTATGTTGTGGAACATGTTGATCAGCCTACGGAATTTATGAATTTATGTTGGCAAAGAGATGAGTAAGGTTGAATTCCCCAGTTAGGAGCTTCGCTTACCTCCGGCGTAGTGAGGATCCTCTAACTACATGTAGTTTTGAGCATTTGTCGAGAGATGACGGCGATATATATTGTGACAATATGTGAGTCATCATGTGACTCCTGTGTAAGGCTACACCATAGGGTATCTTCTGATTAAAGGTTGGTATCGTCATCCACTGAAGACGTTCGTGACAGTGTAGAGCCACCACATTATCGTAAGCGATCGTTCCGTAATAGTATCACTTTCGGGATCGACAGTTTGCTTTCAGTCATTCAAGATTGGATCTAGGTTTCAGTAACAGCAACCAGGTCTGGAGAGTATCGTTTGCACAGCGAAGTAAGTTCAGCCAATTTATTGAGCAAACTTTTGGCATTTGTATATAGACATTTTGGTGGTTTTTAGCATGTAAAACTGAGTCAGTAACAGTATTTATTGCCAAGTCAGACATTTGTCGTTTTCTGAAACAATTTGAGGGATTTTCGCTGGCGAATTTGTCAGTCCCGGATGATTTGAATTGGAAAGCGGCAATTTAACCTCAGCACCGACTCTGGGATCGCACAATCTATTGTTTTCACGTAATCTGTATTTGCACAATTTCGGTTCGGATCAGACAGTATCCGCCATTCTACTTGACAAAAATGTAATCTTAATTGGATTTGTGCCTTTTCCTTGAAGTTCAGCGAACAAGGTATTGTGTATTTGTAGACGACCACAGAATTTTTAAAATCGATAATCTTGGCAATAGATTACCACTGTTCATGATCGTGCTTTTTCTTTCACAAACCGTTGTGGCTCCTGTATTTTCAGGAACGTCGAGCAGAATAATACTCCTTGATAGTGCTTGATCCCAACCATTCGTTGTTCGTTGTCTTTCCCACCAAGGTACCTCAGCATATATATGGTGGTGTGCGTCACTTTATGCTCGGAGCAAATGCTAATCCTTTTCGTTGGCAAAAGTGATCCTCGGAAAACTTGGTTTATCTTGATTCAGGGATTTCGGGTGAGGAGCGAGCCGCGTTACCAACGCCGGGTGTATATAATCTAAGTCAATTCCATTGCAAACACCGAATCAATTTTCAAGGTCATGTTTTTGCTTTGCTTGAAAGAGCGTGACTTCTGACTGAGGAATATTGGTGCAGATCACGCTTAAAATCTTTCCATGCTTTATAGAATTTTTCAGCTCATTATGATGTGAGACTGGTTTGCTCAAACTACCTCTTTTGTTTGTAGTTTAGGCGTCAGTGCACCCGTCTTACACTTATCTGCGTTAGTCACCATCAGGGCAAAAGTTGGCTTGTTAGATTGTGGTGCATGCACTAATGGCTCTTTGATAATAACCTCTGAGTCTGGCATCAAAGATAAATTAATGACCAAAGTGATGTGTTGCTCACACACCCCGAAAGTACACTACACTCACTACACAGCACTCACCGGACTTAGTTGCAATTACCGAAACATGATTTGAACCTCATTTATCAGACAATGAATTGGCATTGAAAGGAATGTCTCTTCTCCGTCAAGACCGTACGGGATGCGGCGGTGGCGTAGCACTTTACTACAACCAACAGTTATCCTGCAAAGAAATTGACGATATTGACCTACGTGTACAGGATACTCTGTGGTGCTCAATAAAGCTAACAACTGGAGATGATTGCATTGTTGGCGTGATTTATCGGGATCCAAGCGCATGTGACGCGCACAATGTTGAACTAATCCAGAAAATTTAACTTCTGGCTGCCAGATTTCGAATGCCACTCCTGTTTATGGGAGACTTCAACCTTCCCAACTTGAAGAAAAACGCTCTTTCGACGAATTCGCTCGACGATGCGTTTCAAGAACTGATCTTCGATATTCCTTTTTATAACCACGTATTTGATAACAGTAGATATAGAGATGGTAACATGCCATCCGTCCTGGATCTAATACTAACGAGTGAGGAACACGCCGTCGAAAATTTCGGCTAGGAAACTCCACTGGGTTCTAGCGACCACCTGGTCCTCTTATTCGATGATGTTTGTCAAGCTGAGAGAATGAATGACATCAACAAAACAAAACTACAACTGGATATTGCAAGTCTTCACAATGCTATTCGAACGATTTCTGACTGGAAACCAGACACCACGGACGTGCATCGTTCTTGGGTAAACTTCATAGAGAAGCTGTGTGATTAAATAAACCTACATTCCAGATTTGTGTCGAAGACAGCGAAAAAACGATTTACCTTCACGTTGAGAAGCCGCACAAGGAAGTTGATTAAGATACGCAACGATGCATGGAGAAACTATGTCCATAATCCGGTGCCAGATAATTGGAAAACATATCGTCTTTTGAGGAACAAGGTCACCTCTCTTATCACCGAGGACAAGCAGTCTCATCAGACAAGACTACTGACCATAATGGAGCGGAACCCCAAAGTCCTGTACCAGATCGTTAACACTACAACAAAAATTAAGCCACGAATCTCAGCACTACGCACACCTCATGGTCTAACTACGACTGCGTTCGAGGCTGCCGAAGTTCTTGCAGGTTACTACTGCAAAGTTTTTAGCCCCAAGGAATCAGTGTATCTTTCGCCGCTTTCGATCGGCTTTTCGAATGAAATACTAAATGAAATCTCAATAAACAATGAGTGTGTCATGCTCAGACTTCTTCGTTTGAATACCGCAAAGTCACCAGAGCAGATGGAATCACTCCTTTTATCCTCAAACGATGCGCAACCTCATTGTGTGGTCCACTCAGCACGTTATTCCAAATTTCGCTCAAAAATAGTATCGTTCCCACGGAATGGAAATATGGCATCATCACACCAATCTACAAGGGCGGGAGTCGATCTGACGCTGCGAACTATAGACCAGTCACGTTGTTGCCAGTAATTTCTAAAGTGCTAGAGAGTTTAGTAGCTGAAATGATCACCCATCACCTCGAAAACAATAGACTGCTTGCGACTGAACAGCACGGTTTCAGGAAACATCACTCATGTCTATCTAACCTCTTGCTCACCTTAAACGACTGAACTGAGTGTGTGGACAATGGTTACTCCATCCACGCATGCTTTTTAGACATGTCAAAGTCTTTCGACCGCGTCAATCATAGTTTTTTAATCCAGAAACTTGAATTACACGGGATAACAGGAAAACTTCTTGCTTGGCTAGAAAACTATTTACCCGACAACAGTGCCCAAGTCAGAGTGGACGGCGCCTTATCAAAATCATTTAAAATTACGAGCGGAGTGCCCCAGGGTTCGGTCCTCGGACCGATTGTGTTTTTGATCTACGCAAACGACATTCCTGAGCGTGTTAAATGCAAGATTATGTTATTTGCAGACGATATGAAGCTTTAGAGAAGCATACGTACAGATGATGACTGTGAAACTTTGCAGAAGGATCTAAACACGTTGCACGATTGGTCTCTGAGAAACAAACTACCCTTCAACTTCCAAAAGTGTAAGGTGTTAAACATTGGAAAGACTGTGAACTACAACTACACTCTTGGGTCCCACCAACTCGTCTGGACAACTAAAGAGAAGGATTTGAGTGTTTGGACCAGTTCAAGTCTGAAGACTTCACTGCAGTGCAAAGCGGCTCACAAAAAGGCGTCACAAGTATTGGCGTTATTGAGACGAATTTTCGGCAGATTCTCCAATCAGTCAGTACCCCGTATCATGAACACCTATCTGAGACCAGCGATGGTCACCCTGGATGCAGAAAGACATCAATCTTCCGCAGCGTATTTACCACCGAACCACAAAGCTTGTACCCGGACTAGCTGCTAAACCATATGAAGAACGCTTGAGGAGTCTCAATCTTTGCGACTTTCGCTGTCGTCGACTAAGAGGTGACCTCATACTGATGTACAACATTATGCACGTCCCTAACCATCCCTTGTCCAAACTTTTCACACGCTCGCCACCCCGTGCTAGTCGGAAACATGATCTTACAGTGCTTATTCCCACTTCGAGACTGAACTGTCGAAGATATTCGTATGCTGTACGTGTAAGTTTCACATGGAACACCCTCCCCTCCACTGCTACACACTCAGCCAACCTGGATATTTTTAAAGCTAATTTGGGCAAATACTTGAGAGACAACCCAAATTTTGATACGATTTACATTACATGAGTTTCCCTGTTATTCTTCTTTTTTATTATATATACCTCATAACTCCATCCTATGGTTATTGTTAAGCTAAATGCTTTTTAGGCCATTACAACTTTGAATCACTTTGAATCACTACCGGTTTCTGGCTGTTTGCCGTCATCAGGTGGAGACAGTATGATTAGGTTCAGTAAGCCTTGAAACAGTGGATAAATGGTAAACAAGTATATACTTGAATGCCACTGTTGCATAGGGTTCGTACAACGAACCACGATGTTCAAACACAGAATCACATAGTGACAGTGGCATTCAGGTGAAAACTTGTTTACCATTTATCCACTGAAACAAATCTTACTGTCTCCACCTGAAGACGGCAAACAACCAGAAACCGCTAGTGGAGTGTAATTTCGGGGGATGTGAGCAACACACCACTTTGGTCATCCATAAGCGCCTGAGTGCTTGATCACGACTCACTATGTGATTCAATAAATTAATGGCGTTTTTATCAGTTCCATCAATTGATGAATTCCTGATTCCAGTCTCAATTTCTTTCTCAGGAGTTTTCGCCTTCGAGGATGTCACTGTCGGTCTGACCTTGCAAACCCGGCAAACGTAACATACACCAGGACACCAGGACAATTATCTCCGTTAATAATCGATACCAAATCCGAAGTCACCGATTTGTCGCACTTTGCATGCACTTGTGACAAACATGCGTAACACGCGACAGACCTCGCCTTAGGACATACCGCCTTTTGGCAAACCGTACACATGCACCCTGATACGCATTTATTTCGGGGTCATCCGGTCGGTTGTGAGCAGCACTGTTCAGTGGTGTATGCACAAGCAGTGGTTCTGTCGAGCGATCAATGATAAATATTATGAGCGCTACAAAAGCGGTGCTCACGAATAAAATCAGAATCAGAATTGAATCCTGCGATACGCTTTGGTAGTTCATCGCACGATTTTGAAAATATAACCTGTTGATGGCGAAGAAAAGGATCTTTCCGATGACGTTAATCCTTTTGAGGACTTGAAGAGTATTAACAGCGTTGCACGCGTAGATCCAATATGGGATAATCACGAGAAATCCGAATTTGCTCGTATTATCGAATACCGTTACGAGAGTGGTATATCCAGAAAGCTGACTTCGAGGAGATTCCAACGAAGCATAATGTATCTAAGTACGTGAGAGTAAAAAAAGTATATCTCGATAAACAAGTTGCACTTGCTTATCCTGATAGTCAGCAGCTCATAAAAATTCAACCGAACGTCCTTATGCGAAACAATTTCTTTAAAGTGCTTTTTTCAGTCATTTCTCACTGGTTATCAGCTATTCTTAAACCTTCTTCCAGAGCTAGCTAAATTTTCCTTGTTCTATTTGAAAGTTTGCTTTCAAAAATCACTGTGTATTCATTTTGTTTACGTCTTGAAACACCTATGTTTCTTCCTCTGACGAGCTGTAATAGTTATATTTGTCATTGGTTAATCATTCGTACATAGTAATATCGGTATCAATCTAAATCATACCGTTTGTAAGATGTACATTGAATTTATTTAATTGACAACTAACTGTTTAAATCTGCTGGTATTTTTGTATATTTTTACCATTTTTGTTTTACCGAACTCCTTGAATTTATTCGTTCTTGAGCTTGTTTTTATGTATCTTTATTTTTTGCTTCAATAGTACCGTACTCATCTCACGTATTGTCTTGTCAATATTTTGGTGGGTTTGGACGCGTTACTCAACCGTTGGATAGACACATTGGTGTTTATAACTTGACTGAAATCTGTGACGTTGAACTCGATTTTCCCCGGACCGAATTGTCGGTTACATTACTCAATTTGCTTCGTTTGGTACATTGGGACATTTCTCGTTTGGCTACGTTTGGAACATTGTGACAGTACTCAATTGGGTTCGTCGAATCAGTACTCAATTTGCATCGTTTGGAACATTGTGACAGTACTCAATTTTGACAGTAATCAATTGGCTTCGTTTCGAACATTGGGAACATTGGGATGGAAGAAATAAAGACCGTTCAACTCGTCGAAAGGTCTTGTCGTCCAAAAGATGTTTCCCTCACAAGACGCTCGCTGATGTCAGCGGTTTCTTCCTTGTTTGATCCTTCGGGGTTGGTCGTTCCAATTATGTTGCCTGTCAAGTTGCTATTACAAACACTTTGTCGCAAAAACTTGTATTGGAATGCTGAACTATTTTCGACAGACTTGCGAGTTTGGAAGATCTGGGTGTCCAATGTTCGGGAACTGCAATCACTAAGAATTTCTCTATGTAAGAAGCGCGAAGGTGTTCACGTAGTTCGGTCTCAGTTACATGCATTCTGTAGTGCGTTGGAAGTTAGGTATGAAGCCGCGAGTTACATTCGATTTAGTCCTAAGTCGGATCTCTCATTTTGTTGCCTACTCTACTCGAAGTCGCGCGTTACTCTAGTCAAGCCCGCTACTATTTCGTGTCTGGAATTGTTAGCCCCTAAGCTGGTAGTATCACTAAAGAAAGAAATTCATTTGGAATTAGATCAAAACATGCTTCTGGACTGATTTGACTGTACTGGAAGAAGATGCAACGATACCACCGAACCTGGATGCTGTAACCGGAACTGGTTTTGTCACGTAAAGGGACCAGGCCAGCTAGATTAGTTGTGCTAAGGCATGGAAAACGTCTGGCTTCTAACCAATCTGGCTGAAAAGGCCGGTGAATTTTGTCACATTTGTGAGGCATGGAGAACGTCTTGTGCATTGTGACATTTTATCACTTTGTTCATAGATAATAACGTCTGATTGCCATTATCATATAATCAGCGATGAGTAAAGATATAGGGTAGGATACCAGAGCATGTACGTTGTCAGCCTTTGTGAAATCCGGCGCGGATTTCGGGGGCCGGTGTAAGATGTACATTGAATTTATTTTATTGACAACTAACTGTTTAAATCTGCTGGTATTTTTGTATATTTTTACCATTTTTGTTTTACCGAACTACTTGAATTTATTCGTTCTTGAGCTTATTTTTATGTATCTTTATTTGGCCGTTCGCGCGCTATTTGAAGTTGCGATCACTCGTGGTCGTTGTGGCTGTTGAATATTCTTGTTTTTGGATTTAGTACGAAGCGGAATAATTGAGGTTTGCTATTTTTATTGTGTAATTATTTTGCTTCAATAGTACCGTACTCATCTCACGTATTTTCTTGTCAATATTTTGGTGGGTTTGGACGCGTAACTCAACCGTTGGATAGACACATTGGTGTTTATAACTTGACTGAAATCTTTGACGTTAAACTCGATTTTCCGTGGACAGAATTGTCGGTTACACTCTTTTCCGATTACGATTTGACTCATAACGGTGTTAAGGATCAAATCAAATTATAAGTTAGCCTTTTGTTCAATAAAATATTGACATTTGTTTGAAAATGCATGCATTAATTAACAGGTGCTTAGTTGATGTAGTTATTCTTGTGAGCATATTGTGATTACAGAGTTCATGCGGAATCGAGACGAATGAATTGAGAAATGATAAAAGGTTTAAAAAATGCCAGCTTTGATGCTTCTTCTGTAGAGAAGGGAAGTGCTACGCTGAGGTGCTCCTCGGGGTCTCTGAAACAACCTGAATAGAATGTAATATGCCACCATATCGTGAGTCCGCTGTTAATGATTGGGTACACAACGACTTTAAGGGCTTATGATTATGAATCAAACGATTTACTGCAGCACAAATGGCAATCTGAAATGACATTTACGTAATATGGTATATAATGCGTTACTGAAATGTATTTTCATTTATTATAGTTGTTTTCATGAGCGGGAAGACGTTTAGTGAATAGTGAAGCTAATTATTTCACCATTATCAGCACCCCTTGTACACCCGCGTATTTTAAGTAAATAAGGTTAATCACACTTAAAAAATGTCAGATCTGCAGAGAGATTTGAACATAAAACTTTGCTTATAGGACAAACGTATTTTATTTTGAATGTATACTGTAAATTACAGTCCAAGGTTGTCAAAGCCGGGGCGGTTTTGAGGATAAGCTCCAAATACCAAAAATGCTCCAAAGGCACGCGTCTCATATAGCCTCTGACAACCAAGTCCAGCTCCTGGCCCGCACGCGTGGTCCTGTGTGACCCGGCAGAACTGCTTCTACTGACAGGAAAAAGGGCGAAGGCGGCAGACTGGCGCCTCAAAACCAGCATGCTTCGGGCAGATGTAGCTCGTAAGTCCATGGAAGCGGTCCAACTGGGGGAAGGAAAATCCCTATCTCAAACCTCCACTGCCTTGTGGCTACATCCAATCATTGAAAAGGCTTTAGGAGTCAACCTCGAGGAAAAATTCGGAGTCGGAGTCCCATTATGCAGTCCGAAGTTTTATTCAAGTTCACCCTGCCAACTCCTGCGACGGCATCTTTGTCCAGACGTATCAACCTAGCAGTTCCTTTGGTTCCGATGATGTCGTGGAGAGGGAGCACTTGCTGCGTGGGCAACAGCTCGTTCTTCATATTGAACTGCCCTGGCGTACATCACAACGCACCAATGGAGAGGACACTCCATTCCGTTTCTGCGGATAATAACACGGGAATCAGCAGATACCGGTTAAAAGCTACAGCTCGATCGGCGTGGAGCTTAACGCCTGAGGCTCCTTCCGACGGTGCGAGAGACTTTCAGGTCTCATTGGACGGCTACCGCCCGCCTCAAGCTGGGCAGCCACCAGCCAATATGGTGCCGTCTCGCCACGGTCTGCTATCCACATTGGGTGCATGGGATTGGGAATCAACCTACAAGCAGACTGCTTTTTCCGCACCAGCGAAACGAACAACTAAAAATCAAAAGTCATTTCTGAAACTGGTAACCTGGAACGTCCGGTCCATGCTTCCTAGATTTCATGGCGACATCGCAAATATTAGAGGCGTAAGAAAATCAGCGGATATTAACAATGAACTGAAAAGACTGAATGTCGACGTGTCTGCCCTGCAGGAGACGCGATCACCAGACACTGGTATACTAACAGAAAGAAATTACACATTCTTTTCAAAAGGAAGGGGTTCCGATGAGCCTCAACTGCATGGAGTTGAGTTTTCAATTCAATTCAATTCAATTCAATTTAATGGTCAAAAAGCACATAGCTTTACAAAAACCACAGAATAATATGCGAATTACAAATAACATAGGTAGTAAAACGGGGTTTGTTTGCCTACTGATTAGTTCAGGAATCACGTAAAAATACATAGAGCAGAAATTGTTTTCAACCGGTTTGATAGGTTCAAAACGACCTACAAAAAGTAACAGAACCGAGCAGCAGCGGGAGCGAACGGATTTGGACTCTAAATCTGAAGTGCATTACTCGTTGGTCAAGGTTTATGCACCGACGCTCTCTGCGACGCCTGCTGAAAAAGACGCTTTTTATCACAACCTCGCAACAGTCCTCAAAAACGTGCCACAAACAAACTGTGTAGTGGTATTATGTGATTTCAATACTAGAGTTGGTGCATATTATGAGTCTTGGCAAAACTGTCTCGGAAGGTTTGGTGTAAGTAAAACTAATGAAAATGGACAACGCCTTTTAGAATTATGTACACAGTTCAGTCTTTGTGTCAGTAACAATTTTTTTCAAACAAAACCACAGCGTAAGGTCTTTTGGAAACATCCTCGCTCTAAGCATTGGCATCAGCTTGATCTTATTCTTGATAGGCGCACAAACATAGGTAGCATAATTCTCACCAGATCATATCAAAACGCAGACCGTGACACTGATCATTCACTGGTTTGTGCAAAACTGAAGCTTACCGAGATTTCACCGCACCAAATTGTCTGGTAAGCCTAGGATTGACGTCACTTGAATGTGCGAACCTGATCTAGCTGCGCGATTTGCAATATCCTTCACAGCCGAGTTCAGCAAGACAACCCTACTCGAATCTGATTCCGAAAAACGGGGAATCCATAAAAAGCTGCATATGCCGAGTCGCACTTTCCACGTTCGGTCCGAAGAAAGCTCAAATGAGCGACTGGTTCGAAGCAAAAGCTTCTGAGATGACTGCTGATTTGAATAAGAAACGTTCAGCATTCTTGAGGTTCAAAGGTATGCCAACAGATGAAAACTTACGTCTTCTAAGAGCAGCTAGAAATAAGGTCCATCAGACTGCAAGGCGATGTGCAAACGACTATTGGACTAAAGTTAGCCTTTATATCTAAAAGGCTGCGGATACCGGCAATTTTCACGGTATGTATGATGGGATCAAGATAGCCATTGGCCCAAACATACTTAAAATGGCTCCCATTAAATCTTTATCCGATAAGCCGATTGTCGATAAAACTCAACAGATGAAAAGATGGGTAGATCACTTCTCATCTCTCTACTCTAGTGTGATTACGGTTTTACCGCATGCACTTGAAAATGTCGAGCGGTTGCCGACCATTTAATATCTAGATACCCCTCCTACTCCTGATGAGCTCAAGAAGGCGATCGACCGCTTAGCGAATGGTAAGGCCCCTGGTGACGACGGAATTCCACCTGAGCTCATAAAATGTGGTAGATAAGCATTATTACAATCTCTAGCAGAAGAGGTGAGTCAAACAAGAGATGCGAGACATGAAAATCATATCGCTATTTAAGAATAAGGAAGATAGAGGCTACTGCAACAATTGAAAAGGAATCTGCATTCTGAATGATATATGCAAATTGTTTGCTAAAGTCTTACGGATCCGGATGCAAGTTTCAGCTGATAGTAGTTACTCCTAATCTCAAGGTTGCTTCCGCAAGGAAAGATCAACCGTTGACATGATGTTTTCCCTGAGACAACTTCAAAAAATTGTCGGGGACAGGGTATGCCATTATGCGCTGTTTTTATTGATTCAACTGAGGCATTCGACTACGTCAGCAGGAAGGGTCTTTTCAAAATAGTTGATCTGATAGACTGCCCCCAAGGCTACTCAAACTCGTTATTTCGTTCCACTCAGGCATTAAGGGCTCAGTCCATCTGAACGGTTTTAGCTCAAAAGCCTTTGAAATTCACCGAGACATCAAACAAGAGTATGTTTTTGCTCCCACGCTGTTCGGCATTTGCTTCGCCCTGATTCGGAAGGACACTTTCAGGACGAGGACAGAAGGCATTTACCTACGCACGCGAAATGATTGCAAGCTTTTCAACCTGAACCGGTTGAGAGCACAAACCAAAACATGGGATGTGCTAATCCGTGACCTGTTGTTTGCCGACGATGCAGCCTTTATTGCTTACTCCCAAGAGCAACTTCAGTCTCTAATGGACTGTTTTTCGTCGGCATGCAAATTCTTTGGTCTAACAATCGGCATGAGCAAGACCAAATTTCGTGGTCAAGCGACTGTATCGATACCAATCATCACTTTAGGAAACTGTCAGGTTGAACCAGTACATCATTTCACATATCTTGGTTCAACCATTGTGGATAACCTCTCACTAGATATGGATATTGATAAGCGGATTGGCAGAGCAGCTGTCGTTTTGTCCCGATTGAACTCTCGTGTTTGGGGTACCCGCAAGCTGACTGTAAAGACAATGCTGATGGTATACAGTGAGTGCGTACTAAAAGCTTTACTATACGGCATCGATACCTGGACCACCCACGCAAGGCACGAACGGAAGCTGGATGCTTTCCATCTACGAAGCATCCGTCGTATCTTGAACGTATCGTGGATGGACAGAGTGACTAATGCTGAGGTGCTTCCAAAAGCTGAATATGTTCACTCTATTGAGACAGGGCCGCCTGCGCTGGCTTGGTCATGCCTACAGAATACAAAATGGTCGTATTCCGAAAGATCTGCTCTATGGTTAGTTGCAACTAGGATGTCGACCATTGGGCAGATCGTACTTGCGATACAAAGACGTTTGCAAAAGAGTTATGAAAGCTCTTGGCATTGACCCGGCGAGTTGGGAAGAACTTGCTTTTGACCGCTCATTTTTGAGGCATTGTGTAAAGCGTCATCTGCAACCTGGGGAGGAGCAGATACAGCTCTTAGCTGCTGAACGCAGATCACGCCGCCGGCGTGCAACTGATGCAATACAACAGAGTTCTGACTATCGTTGCTAGCGCTGCGAGATAGATTGTTCCTCCCGAATCGAACTGTTTAGTCATTCGAAAAGCTGTGGCACATGAAAATTCATGCGATTGTGATGTACATCCATGGTCGACTCCACCGAATGAGGCCAACAAAAACCATCATATGGTTGTTTTTAAGCTTGCTGCTTTTGAGACCATCAAAATCCTTGAATTAGCTTGAACACCTGACTGGATTTTTCCACCTGAGGTTCTCCTGGACTATGCGAGATTTTCACTCTTGAGTCAAGCTCCAAAAATCGTGATAATGATGTAATGCTTTCAAATCAAATGACAATACACGAAATACAATGATTCACGCTGCCCGAAAGAGTTGTTAACTTGTAAAATGCTCGTTAGAATGAGATAATTGCAGCAAAACCTGAAAACCAGTTAGAGCAACTTGTGCATATTATACTGCCATAAATCATTCGTAGGTTTTACTACACTCAACTCGATTTTTTCACCTGAGGTTCTCCTGGATTATGCAAGATTTTCACTCTCTAGTGAAGCTCCGAAACTCGTGATAATGATTTAATGCATTGAAATCAAATTACCTTACACGAAATACAATGATTCACGCTGTCCAAAAGAGTTGTTAACTTGTAAAATGCGCGTTAGGATGTGGTAATTGCAGCGAAACCTGAAAACCAGTTCAAGTAACATTTTACAAGTTAACAACTCTTTCGGACGCGTGAATCATTGTATTTCGTGTATTGTCATTTGATTTGAAAGCATTACCTGATTATCACGAGTTTTGGAGATTGACTCGATAGTGAAAATCTCGCACCGTTAGTTGCTAAAGGCTATCAGTAATATGCAACGTTTTGGCCGCGAATCGTAGCGCACACGCCGACATAAGTTTGAGTCGTTGAAATATTTTTGCATACGGAATAGTTTTCAATCATTGTATTATTTAGTCGCTCATTGTTACACCGACGTTTATCCACCAAATTCTAATCCGTGTCTAATCTCCAGTAGTTTCTCCGAGAATTCTTCCGTATTCTTGGTTGAAGACCTGTATTCCAAACGAACTATGAGGAACAGTGAGTCCTGCAACCTATATGTGCCTCGATAGATAAATTAGTATCATTGATATATTTTGGCGTGACCACGGAATCCAATAACAGAGTGATTTGTCGAACCCATATTCTCGTGGGGTTGTTTACATTCAGCAACGAATCCAGTTTCAAAATCGCATCTAGGAATTCTTGCTTGAACGGTTTGCCCTTCCCAAATAAATTCAACAACTTTATATCGGGCTTATTCAGATCTCAAAGAGTGACAATGTCGCAAGTGCTACCATGCCGTTTGATTTCATAAAATAACTCAGCAACGTAAGCCTCAGATGAGCGGTGAATGACCGCACGTGCGGCAGCCTTAGAGTTAGATTTCACTTTACATCAAATGCTTTCAGCATTTCCAGTATCACGCTGAAATCTTCTAATTCTTTTAACGAGATGGTGATCATCACAGTTTAGAGCAACGGCACTGACAGACCCGGAAGCTATTCTGTCCGTTCTTGAAAGCGTTTCGTGTGGCAACGCGAACTCCTTATCAGATATATCGATTGTTAACTAGTATTCACTATCAGCAATTTTATATTTTCCAGACTGGTGAACGTCACATTGAAACGACACGCGATTCTATCTCAGACCTACTGTAATTAACAAGTAATAGTCATTAAAGTACAGTTTGAAATCGCTTGATTAAAGTTTAAATATTTTCACATTATTAATTTTTTTTGCAGTACGATCGACTTCGTCTTATTTTGTACGCTCTACCAGCAACACAATTCCAAATTCAACAATTCTCCAGAATTCCTCTGAATTATTCTCTAGTTTATAGGATTATTCTGGTTTCATAAATGAAATATCTATTTTTCTACTTCATATATCTTTCTATATCTGGTTTGTTATGTCTGTGGTGTAGTTGTTGTTGGCCCAGCCCGTTTGGTCAGAGAGAACGCCACCGTCACTCAACTCGTCTATTTACCGAATGCAAAGTGCATCACAAGTGAGCGAATGTGTGAATATCACAGTGAGCGAAAATCATAATTTGAATTCAAAATCGATCTTCATTGGTGAATAATCAATAGTTCGTTCACTGGCTATACAACAGGGGGTGCCCACCTAACACCTCCCCCTTTAAGCTTGGTTGTCGTACGACTTCATTTTTGGATTCACTTGTAGGCGGGTTACTGGAATATGTCTTTGATCAGCCCACCTTCTTGGTTTGCATTCCGCGGAATTAATTTGAGGGTGATCTTCTTCCGCTGGCTTTCCATCTTCTGGGGTCTTGAAGTTGGCGAGGACAGGATAGAGATCATTGAACACTGATCTCTTAAAATAGTTTGTGCAGCAGTAGTTTTCGTTATGCCCCTTTCTGTTGCACTTCTGGCATCGTTGCTTCTTGAATGGGCAATAACGCGCAAAATGCCATTCATCACATTGGCAGAACTGGGATGGGAGCTTGGTGTCTTGATCGACACAATGATCATTCTGTCGGCTACTTTGGTGCTTGACGGCCAACACCACTGGCTCATTCTGGCGTGGGTTTTGCTCGACCAGCGCAGTGTCACGCTTCAAATTTAGTAGCCTCTGGCATTCGGTTGTTGACGTCATGTTGATTTTCGGATTTTGATCGAGTAGTGACGGTAGTCTCGTGCGAATCTCTTGATCCTTCTCTGATTGCAGACCACATAATTTTCCTGCATAAGTTAAAAATTCATCGCAAACCTGCTTGATCAATTTCATGCAGTTATATCGTCTGTAAAATAAGGAAGACTGCTCGCCAAAAATTTCTTTGAAAATTGATTGAAAAATATATTTGAATCTCTTGAACCGAGATTCGAAGGTGAGACCGCTTTCTGGGTCGTAATTGAATTTGGTGATGCTGTTGATGATTGCATCCACCACTGGGTTTTGAACGTCAGTCTTCTTGTCTTGATAAATAACACTCAGTTTTTTCAAAAGTGTCTGCATCAAACGGGCTTGATCTTCTTCGAATTGGCGTTGCTGTTGCGGAAGTATTGATTTTACTTCTTCTGATGTGATTGCCATTTCGAATTGTTGGGTTCTTTGCTCCCCGTCGCCAGTTGTTATGTCTGTGCTGCACTGTTGTTGGCCCAGCCCGTGTGGTCAGAGAGAACGCAACCGTCACTCAACTCGTCTATTCACCGAATGCAAAGTGCATCACAAGTGAGCGAATGTGTGAATATCACAGTGAGCGAAAATCATAATTTGAATTCAAAATCGATCTTCAATGGTGAATAATCAATAGTTCGTTCACTGAGTGGCTATACAACAGGGGCCCCTCCTAACAGGTTGAAAAATCATACACTTAACGTTTCAATGCATAAAGTATAGCTCAATTTAACGCATAGCAAGAGGCAACGAATGCGTCTCCTGAAGGCGCTCTGTGTACCAAAAATATACAGGAATCTCCTAGAGAAATTAGAAAGTATTTGCAAATCATACGTTGTTCGAATTGGTCTTTTGTGAATACAAAGTCTTTGCAAGAGATGCATCTAATAAACAAACTAATTAATCGCTAATAACATTATATAAGTGAAGCAGAAATCTAATTCATAATTGGTGGCAAACGAATTCGAACACAACTGACGGTTATAAAAAGGCACCAGCAAAAAATATTGGAGTAAAATATAAGAGAAGTTAACCGAGCAATACAAGAGGCGCTCCTAAAAAGATGGGTAATTAGAACTAGTAAGGATGCAATCAAATTGGATAATGTGAGAAAATCTTAGCCGAGCTAAATAAGTTTGCGACAATATACTCGCACTTAACATCAGATAAAAGCGAGATGCTGAAAAGGACTAACGTTTAATAGGTGGAACCAGCAATATTTTGATCGTTTTCAACCCAATTTGATTCTGCTGAGCGGTATCATTCTTGCTCTGACACTTTTGGTCATATCTTCGCCGAGTTTGTTCAGATTTATCCCATTTTAAGAATTCTGTGTTACGTTTAATGATATCTATTGGAATTTATTGGTTTTGCTCTTGTCAACTAAATCAGAGCAGAGTTGCCATATCTCAGTGTGCTCACGCGCGCAAAATGTTTCACATCTTTAACTATTCTATGGTTTTCGCTAACATTACAAAGATCGCGTCTAGCTACGCATTTTGATACCCTTTTTTGTATTCTACCTTGTGTGGTAATGTGTTATTGTGGATTATTAGCTAAATGAAGAAATCACGAGTTCAAAAGCAGCCACATCGACCAGTCGACAAACCCACACCAATCAACCGAACAACACACTTCAGGCTACCAACATCTGTGACCGCATAACGAGATCCAACATACGTACAAAAACCGATCGATCAAATTGTGACAGCAAAGATTGTTCAACTGACCGCGACATGGAACCAACTTGACCTCTGCGCCAAGTGCTTGGATCAGCCGAACACAAGAATGATCACGAACGGCACACAGAATTGTTTTGAGGTCACGTGGAAAGCGTGTGAACAACCTGTGAGTCCCATGGCGAGTAAAGTCATAACGCGTTTTCTGTGTACGGGTTGAATCCATGGTAAATGTGACCGCACTTTAGTCCCAGATTCGATAGCATTATTAAATAATGAAAATCATTCAGGTGCCTGCTATGTCTGTATTCGTTGCAGAGCTAAATCCTTTCACGATACCGATAATTTTGAAGTTGAAATAGAAAATAAAATGGCGAGTTTAGAGTTGAGCCTTTGGAGGAAATATTGGTAAATCTTGTGAGTACGCAAGTGATCAATGGTGAAAACCGTCATATCTATACAACGATTTCGGAACCACCACTGGGAATTGAGACTAAGGTTATTAGTTTGACAAAAAAGAGTAAAAAAGCAGGGTTGATCTCGTTTTTGAATCGGTTAAAACAACCTCCGTTGTAGAAAATACTTATAAAGATATTCTGTTACGGTCAATCGCAGATTTACACTCGAAACTGCTGTACCGAACTCACAAAGTTAAGCCCCAAATGGTTAAAAATCTAAAATGTCTGACTTTCCGATACGCAATAGGAACTACTTATATGAGTTTAACGTTATATGCACGCACGTCAGCGTGTCCCAAGAAAGCCTGTTTGATAAAAAACAGAAACAGGACCTCGAGAAATGGTCTCAACTTTGCTACCTCGTGCAAATTGATCATGTAATCCCAGACAAATTGACTTGTCTTACTCGTCACCCAACTTCAGCTCATATGCTTGATGAGTGCAAAGAGCACGAAACCGGTCGTCGGGTGTTTGTGTGACGGATATGCATGCGAATGAGCTTTTATATTAACGGTATCAGGAAGTATTGTTATACTTGGTGTCCTAGAAAATACCTCTGGAGCATCGATTCAGGAAACCGTATATCAAGGCGTCAGTCGATGATGCTACATTGCGCGTTCTCTAGATATTTCTAATGCCGTTGTTGTGGACAATTTTCGAGTTTTCTTTCTGCACAATATAAAAGGGATGGACCGACACTTCTGAAGATTACGTTCTTGACCAGCGCTGTGGCCAAAATAGTAAGTTCAGAATTAAAAAAGGAAAACGAACATTACCTAAGGATGTTAGACTTAGCCCATCCAAACCCAATGTCATAAGTCAAACACCACCCGGAGACAGCGGATAGCACCGTTTAAATCGAAATAGAAGAAATCAATGCGTGAAAAACGCCGTAGGTCCGGCTAAAATGGAGTCGGACCGAGATATTTACACCGAAACCTAATTGTCGATTAAAGCGGTTGGTGACCAATAAAAGCTCACATGTTTTATTATTAAAGGGACTGACCGTTCAGAGGGATCCAGCATCACACTGTTTAATGCCTTATCATGAACCACATGATTCATCACTAATTGTTAAGTCCGATTCCAGAGAATTCGGCCAAATAATTACAGACATAGGTGCAATAACAGAAACGTGGTTCAATGCCTCATTGTCTGAAAATGATTTATCATTGCCCAGCATATCTCTATTTCGGCGTGACCGTTCAGGTGATGGCGGAGAAACAGCACTACGCAAAGCAATTGTTTATCTATAGAGCAATTAACGACCAAACCCTTGATATAACTGACACACTTTGTTACTCTCTGACTCTTACTTCAAGAGACTAATGCATTTTGGTGTGATCACTCGTTTTCCAACAGCAACTCTCGAACTAAACAATAAATTGGGTATTGCTATTCGTTATCTAACATCGAGGTACAATACACAAATATCGACTGTCCCAGCTCTATAGCCGGAATGATCATCCATCAGAGACACATGAATATGAACTTCGAGCCATCTTTGATCCCGCACCCATTTATAACCACGTTTTTGGTTTTACTCTTATGAACTGATCATACCAGATGTCTAACTTGGACATAATGCATACATCAAATCCCATAGCTTTAGAAATTATCGTTTATTAACCGCAAATCGAATGAAGTGATCATGATGTCCTAGACTTGAAGTAGGTTTGTAGCGCTATGCTCAAATCGACGGAACGAAATGCACCAGAAGGGTGAACTACCGTGCGCTGTGTGCTGAGTTGCAAAGCACTGGTTTCGCGCAACTGGATAAATCCGATCCGCATCGTCAATGGCGCTTACAGTGAGTAAAGGATAGTTTACTTTCATGATCGTAACTCAGCACTCACGGAAATAAAAAGTAAATAAATCTCAAGAACCAGACGAGATAACACCTAAACTGCACAGAACCGGTGATGCGAAGCTCTTTGAACCTCTTGCCTGCCCTTTTAATAATTTGCTTCAACCTAGTGTGGTACCGAAACATTGTAACCTGGGATAAATAATACCAATTTACAAAGGTGGTTAAAATTACAGGCAGGTGACATTGCTCTCTTTGGTAGCAAACGTTTTTGAGCGAATAATAACCGCAGAAATAGTGTGAAATCTGGAAACAAACCAACTTTTGGCAGTTGCCCAACACTTATTTAGCAGAAATCGCTCATGTCTAACAAATTTGCTGACAAGATTAGACGATTGATGTTTGTTTTATTTGGAATTCCCAACCTGCCGATTTGGTAAGCTCAAACAGTTTATCTATATTCAAATGGAAACTTGATAATTGTGTGGTGATAGCTAATCCGAATTTTGCCCCCAACCATTTATAAATTATCATCGCCGTATTGATTTTGATGGTTATTGTAAAGTTAATTGCTTTTCAACCAAAAATCTTGAATCTTGATACACGGAACCTAATATTCAGAAAGGCAGATCAAGGAGCCGCCGGTTGTTTCAAAATCAACTTCATTTAGCAGATTTCAAAACGAAATTCTAGCCTGGTTTAGATGTTTGGAATCACAAAAACCCACACAAAAATCAAATTATATAATGCCTTGTTTTAAATGTCATATTTTATACGCCCGCACAAGTAATCCATAGCTAACCTCTAGCCGGCTTGGTAAAGAGAAACCCTTTCCGTTTTTCCCAATCGCAGCTACAAATACTGGAACCTAATGACGGTCTAAAAAAACACTTGACGTATCATCGCATACAATGAGGATTCCAAAGAACAATAAACCAACTTTGGCAATAGTATGTGTGTCAGTCCTCTCCGGTAGCACATGAGGCGAAGAAAACCCCACGCCAGTGGTTCCGGTCTGCCGCTGTTTCCGTTGCCGTCTGCAGCGTGAATCCTTGTGCAAGTAGTTCGCGTTCCAACGTTCTGCGCCAAGTTTCCTTGGACCGTTCCCTTTTTCGTTAACCTTGCGGAAGCCAGTGAATGGCTACCTTCGTATGCGAGCTGGGATCCATCATGCAGACATGACCGAACCATTTCCACCGTCGTCTTTTGACTACCGTAGATAGCACCTCCACACTAGTTTTTCGCGAGAGCTCTTCATTTGGAATGGTGTGTGGCCAAAAAATCCGTAGAATCCTTCTCAAGCACTTAGTTTGAAATACGTTCATTCTGCGCTCAATGACAGCGATCGTCTTCCAGCATTCCGATGCATACAGCAACACACTCAGAACGTTGCTTTCGAAGAGTCTGATCTTCGTGTTAATGTTGAGAGCGGATGATTTCCAAATGAAATTCAGCACGCAGAATGCTTGATTCGCCGTCCCGATCCTTTCCCTGACCTCATCTTCACAGTTACCATTTACAGTCAGTTTGCTCCCAAGGTAGACTGTATCTGTAACCTCACTGAGCGGTTGACCGTCCACGAACACTGGTGGTTGCTCCGGAACATTCTTCCGCATTACCTCCGATTTGCCAGCATTAATTTTCAAACCCACCGTCTTGCCAATTGCCAATAATCGATCGCTCTCGTTCTGGATGTCACTGATCTTGCATGCCAAGAGGGCAACATCATCCACATAGTCCAGGTATTCTAGCGGTTCCGCTGGGGTCCATGGAATGTGTGCTGTCATGCCATCGGTCACCTGTCTCATAATCCAGTCTATTGTTAGGGAGAAGAGAATCGGTGAGAGATAACAACCTTGCCTCACTCCCGTACGAACCTCAAACTTCTCAGTGAGCGATCATTGTGAGCGACTTGGCAATCAAACTTCTCATGAAAGGCTTTTATATGATTTACTATCTTTGATGTATACCATAATGACGGAGGATTTTCCGTAACACTGTTTGGTGAACGCTATTGAAGGCCTTCTTGAAGTCGATGTAGGCCACACATATATCTGCATTCCAATAATGTGTCTGCTCCAGGATCTGACGCAGAACAACAGATCCGAAAATTCTACTTTGACAAAAGTGAACGCTCATGTTTTAATTTTCCACTGACGGAGATTCTGGCCGCTCGATTGGCTTATCAGCCATTTGTAGTGCTGTGACAACTGAACTGAACTGACAGGAAGAAAACATGACACACCAAACGTGGCAAATTTAAATATCAGAATGACCCCGAAGCGTTTCCTTTCAACGCCGAAAATATACATACCATTTTGAAGGTCGGCTGTCCAGATTGGTACTGGACAGCCTTTCTTTCGTTGAACAACCCTCAACAGTAGATCAGTATCAGTATCACAGGACGAAATTCGACCAAGTCGAAACGAGTGCCCAGATACTTTCGGAGATGTGATTGAAAAAACCCGCAACTACCAGAATTGATTCATAAGTAACACAGGCGTGTGTAACTGTAAATGGGAGATGGGAGAGGTCTCATCACCGGAAGGTGAGAAAGTTATTGCATGTTGCATGTCCAATCGAATGAAAAGACGATGGACAGCTGTTTATTTCAACGAGTACGAAAAATGGAAAAGAAAAGCTTTTTGTGCTTCAAAATGATTTTCCACATATTTTTGTAATTTTTGGCTATGAATATGGAGGGATTTAGTCTTGAGAGTGATGCTTCGAAAAGAGCACCTGCAACCGTTCGTCTAGCCCATGCTTGAACGCAATTACTGAAGATACCGAGATTAGTTTTGCAGGAAGTGAGTTCCACGCGTTCATAATACGGATACTAAAGAAGTGCTGTATTGAAAAATTTTACGCCACAGCCTCTTGCAGAAGTGGAAAGCACAGATATCAATGGTTCATTGCCACAGAACGTCACAAAAAGTTTGTCATTACCTTGTGTTCTCCACCCGATGCCCCATCAAATTTAAATAACAGTGTTTTTCAGCTATAACCAATGTTTAATAAATGCCTCCAAAAGCAAACAAAAGTAAATGATTCAAACTGATTATTTCACAGACTTTCTCAGCCCTATGGTAAATATCATCTATTGTCTGCAGCATTTAAGAAATTGAGGTTTCTGTCCATAAATGTTTGCTTGAGTTAAACTAAATTCAGAAAATCACGGACTGTAGTATCATAGTGGCAGATAACGTATTCGGCAGCACAATATTCAAAGGAGAGTGATATATGGTAGCCACATTAACATACCCATCAATTGTCGAAGCCAAGTTTGGTAGTTGTTTTAACGCACCATTTACGACCTAGAATGTGTAGCAACTTAGTCATATTTTCAAAAAGGGATTCAGCAAATATAATAGAGAAAACTCAACTTACCCGAATGATGCATCAAATAATGTCATTAAATTTGACATTTCACGGCATAATTAACACTGTATGTGAAATGTTGCTGTGATGGCATGGGCGGTTAAGTGGGACCTTCCCCTAACCTAGATAAGAGTCACTTGCTTCCTACACTGGCAGGCAAAATGATTGTCTCTACGCCTTCAGCCCACACGGAGTTCCGTAGGGTAAAATCTGAGGACCTAGAAATCGTAGTCTCCGCAAACTTTAAGTGGGCTGACCAATGTGCTGCTGCTGCTCAAAGGGCCAGGAGGGAACTCTTTCGACTACGTTCAGCCCTCACTTGCAGAAAAGTTGAGGTACTATTGCCCCTCTACAAGGCAATAGTAAGGCCACATTTAGAATACTGTATCCAGGCTTGGAAGCCGTATTACCAGAAGGATATAGTGCAGCTAGAAAACGTACAGAAGCTGGCCACTCGCATGATCGAGGGGTTAGCATACACCAATTATGAAAACCGTCTAATAACACTAGGACTTTTCTCACTTAGGAGGATCTTATAGAGACCTTTAAGGTTGTCAAAGGATTGAGTTGTCTCGAATTCGATGACTTCTTTCGGTTCTCTCCTTTGGTTGGTACATGAGGGCACAGTCTCAAGCTATGTAAACAGCACACCAGGCTCGAATCCAGAACACAATTCTTTAGCATCCGTATAGTGAACGCGTGGAACTCACTTCCCGCAGAACTAATCTTGGCAACTTCAGTAATTGAGTTCAAACATGTGCTGGACAAACGGTGGCAGGTGCTCTTTCCGAAGCATTACCCTTCAGACTAAATCCTCCATATTTATAGTAAAAACCACAAAAATATTCAGAAAATCATTTTGAAACACAATAGAGCGTTTCTATTTCATTTTTCGTACTCGTTGAAATAAACTGCTGTCCATCGTCTTTTCATTCGATTGGACATGCAACATGCATTAACTCTCTCACCTTTCGGTGATGAGACCTCTCCCATCTTCCGTTTACAGTTACACACGCCTGTGTTACTTATGAATCAATTTTGGTAGTTGCGGATTTTTTCAACCACATCTCCGAAAGAATCTGGGCACTCGTCTCGACTCGGTCGACTATCGCCCTGTGATACTGATACTGAACAAATAAAGTATTTAAGTATTAATATCAAAGCGATAGTCGAATCGAGTGCCCACATTCTTTCGGTGGTGTGCTTGAAAATACCCACAACTACTAGAATTGATTCGCAGAGAGCACAGGCTCTTGCGAAGGAAAGATGGGAGGGGTCTCATTATCTGTCTAGGCATGATCAACCTGACAGTAACTTAGCACACGCGCAGTCTCTGACTTTGCGGGACTTTACTTGGATCAGGCTGGCGCTTTCATAAAAAGTAGGCAGCTAAATTTTCATTGAAATGGACAGCAAATGAGTGATCATTTTGTAAAACCGCAACTAACCAGGTTGTATAATTATTGCTTACGACCAGAATGTGTGAGTTGATGCATGTTGTATGTCCAGTCGATTGCAAAGATTATGGGCAGCATTCCATTTCAAAAACGAAAAAACTTGATAAAAAAATGTTTGATGTTTAAAAAAATACTTTCAGAACATTTTTGTTGTTTTTGTCAGAAAAATGGGAGATTTATTCCTATGGGCAATTCTCCCGGAAGTGCGCCTGTCACAATTTTCAAGCCTACGTTTGAACTCATTCACTATAGCTGCCAAGACTAGCTGTGGAGATTGAGTTTCACGCGTTCAACACATGGATGCTAAAAAGTGCCTTATGGATTTCAGCCTGGAGTGCTGTTTACTGAGCTCGAGACTGTAACCTCGTGTGCTAACCAGGGGGGAGAACTGGAAGAAGTCATCGAATTTGAGACTGCTCAATCCCATAGTATCCAAGCTAACGTCATCAAAAAATTTAATTTGTAAATACTACGTAGAATATCCTAAATGCTAACCGTTTTCTGGAGTCAAATTTTATAACGTTTTTTATGAAACATGATACATTTAATTTGCTACACGGCGTGCAGATCAGACCAGACTTTCAGCTATTTACCCATTAACTACGGAAGAGTGCAATGGGGTGGACATCACTGGGGTACATCACCGCACTAGAATTATGCTACTTGGGGAAAAATCGTTGAGCGTTAAACCAAACTCGATTTGTTCCCGCTCCAGTATCGCAGTCAGATATAATTTTGTGATAACCAGACGGATCTTGCTGGGATAATATGGCGACAAAACATAAGACAAGCTATGGATACGATAACTCGCGTTTGGTTATTTGTTTAATTTGAAGGTCCTCAATTTGACGGATACTCATCATGTAATCCATTCAATTTTTTTAAAAAAAGTTGAGATTTATGGCAAAAACCCAGTATTGAACGTAGATCGGATGTTAAAAAATTATCGATAAACAATTCATTGAAACATAAATTTCCCGTGCTTTATACTCACAATCACAAGTATCAAAATCAAAATTTAGAAATATGATTCATTGGAATATAATGTCTATATCATCATTTTCTACCATAAATGTTGAAACCTAAACGGATTTTTGAGTCACATTGCAATACTGAGAAACAAATTAACCGGCACAAATACATAGTGAATGTCAGAATCTATTCTCAACTGGTATTGATTGACGCCGACATACGGGTAGTGAGACCTGGGTTTGGCCGATGAGAACCTCAACGAATAAAGCAGATAAACTAAAGACAACCGTCAATCATAGCTGTGCCGAATGCGACTTGGTTTCGCGTCACTGAGTTCATTCAACATGTATGACGAAAAGCTTTTAGGCATCCCCATCCGCTTGACAAATAGTGTATTCTGCTCATGCTGCTTTGTGAAAACCATTAACTGTTGCTCTACAATTAAGTAAAATGTAATGGAATGTGTTTGGATCAATCCATCCATTCTTATACTGATTCATAGACTCCTTATCTTCGTAAACCCAGCATTGGACACGCAGGAATTATTTTGTCATGGTTCCATGTCTACTTACTATCAACAAAACGACACATTTGACTACTATGAGAAAAATGATGCATTTACTTTTTTCAGATGGAAAACGCGAAAACCACTGCTTCGAAAGATGACGCCAAACGGTGTTTCGCAACTACAAATGGAGAATATGGGAAACATGCACCGAATATCCATACGATGGCCAACTATTATTATCCGAAACACGGTGAATTCACGCAGGTAAAATCCCGTTCATATGCAAATTCATGAATGTTACAGCATCTGGGAAAATGTGGAATGTACCGAAACCATTCACTAAATACAGCCAAGTAAACGTCAGGCAGAAGTGAATAGTTGCACTACACCACCAAACACGAGTCTTTATCCACCCGCCATGAACCACATTTTATTCCAACTTGTATATTCATAATAAAATCTTATACAACACTCATTTAAACATGAAATGGACGAATTTTTCGACAAGTTGTTGCGCTCAGATTACACCTCACAAATATTTGAAAGAATCTATGATAAAAGAAAATAAAGACGAATTGATTCGTAGAGCATCAAATAGGAGCAAAATATTTGATAATAAACTTCGACCGTAAATGTTTGCTTCCATCGTGCGAAAGCCAATAGCCCCAAACCAGTATTACGGGGAATATAAGCAGCAACACAACTACCCAGTCTTTGAGCGCCCCTATTTATTGTACTAACCATCTAACATCAATACGAAGTACTGTAGTCAGTGCGGTCTTTTGATGGTCGCAATTCGCGTTGGGTGGTAGTTCAATTAAGTACAATGCAATACAATTAATTTCACAAACCTAAATCTACCAAACTTAATGCTATCAACCATCTCAAGGATTGCTTAACCTAAAACTATTGTCTTAAAGCGCCAAGCGCACAAAGTCAGAAAGGAGTCGCAGTTTAGAAAAACGTTGCACGCAATACAAGTTTGTCTAGTTGGGAAGGAACTGAGTCGTCAAAATGAAACATAGAATTGAATCGAAAGCAAATGGCCAAATGATCACATGCCATACAACCATGACACGACTAAGTGGCAATTAAAAAGAACTAAGGAATCTACAAGAGACTAAGTACAAGCACACACGAATAACCTAGATTGAGCCGAAATATTGCGCAACATGAAATTGAAAACAAAGAGTTGATTGCAGCTGATAAGCGAAGCGCCTGATCCTGTGGTCAGAATGAGTTGGAAAAGCCGGACGCCGACAGCATGACAGGGTACCTTCGCTTCCTCAATTTATTCGACCCTACAACCAAGGAACCATCTCCCAGAACAAGCTGCCATATGACGGCTACATGTTATCATGAATAAAACATTCCACTTTGCGTGGAATGACGATAAAATAACCGTTGTGAACCGATATTAATAGCACAGACGGTCGCAATCAACCAGGCAGGTAATGTTGATGGCATATTAAGGACCATGTGGCTTACAAAGGAAGAGCTATTGCTTATCAGAACACAATCATGAAAGACTGTGAATCGATAACGAACACCAATGCCTGACTGCCATAAAAGTACGAAAAATAATTCCGAGGCAACCAAATTTACTTTCATATTGTTATGCAATGATGAAAGAATAAGTGTCGATGCGGGGAAAGTGAATTGCAAAAAGGAAAACGGAGATTCATTGATTCTCGGAGTACCTAATAATCCGAAAAGTTCAACAATGCAATTTCGATTTCAGCCGACAGAATTGACAAAAATTAACTTTGCAAAACAGATGCAGTGCCCAGAGGTTTTACATCAAACAATCTAGCCACGTGCTTAATCATGATGACCGAAATAAGAATTAAAATACAAGGAGTCAATCAGGGATATAAACTCAAATCACCCACCCATTATTCGGGTAACAGCTCATTTTAAGGTACATGGCATGGAAGCAGCGTTCGTGGCGAAAATGTCTACAAGCTTAACAACACATGAGGGTTGAAAGCTGTGAACAATAATCCAATATGCGAAATGTGTTGAAGTACGCACGTAAGCATTAGGGCCGCAGAGAGACTTGTGTAATAGAACCTTCACCAGCGTTGAACTTGACATTTCGATTATGCACGGATGTGCAATATTGCAGTACTTGTGCTGTGCTAAATTGATTTGCCAACGGTAGTGAGCGGCATGCGGAAACAAGCTGGTGTCTCACTACCATTTCTATTTTCATTTGTTATTTCTAATTATGCATGGGCAACCAGACAGTATTTTAGCCTACGTGCAGTATATGACGACCTGGCACTTTGCCTGGATCAGGCTTGTGAATTCATTGATATATACATCATACATGTTAGTGCTATGATTAACAGCAAGTCAGATGATGTTTTTCATTTATGTGAAAATCAGACAGAACGGTGAAGATTGAGGAAAATCTACTTAACCCAGAGCTATATCAAACTCCGGTAAATGGGTAATAGTAATAGATGATAAAATAATATTGCGAAAGCCCAATACCCAGTACAACGGATGATATCATATCACCAGTAAATATGAAATCGGATATAAAAACATCTCGAAATGTCCCGATAGAAAATACAAAGTTAATATCCAGTAAACGGGGCTCCAAAACAATTCAAATAGTTTTGATGTTTGCAAAAATAATCTGCATACAACACAGCGAAAAACGAACACCGCTCCCAACATGACAACAGACCATGGTCGCATAAGCTGGTCCCTTTGATTTAAAACAATCTAGAAGGAAAGGAGCTTCTTAATCAAGCCTGGGAGTTGACTTGGCAGTCTAGAAGACTGCACGTAACCTGAGATACTGTCAGATGGATCAGAAAGAAAGTCTGGAAAGCGATTATTCACATTCCACGCAAAGCAGAACAATATTGGAAAAAATACAGACAGTATATATTTGTAACAACTCAATCTATATACACCGAATATGAACCGTAGCGAGCATAGCCACGCGTACGTGACGTATACGCCTCAGTCGGACTGTGTCTTTGATTTGGACGCAAGCATTGCGCGAATCAAGCGAGCTCGCATCTCCAATTCAGTGATCTCCAAGCACGCTCGAACCTGCAAATACGGAAAAAACATTCACCTAGTGAGACGATAAGTGAATGAATCAAAACGCAAACCTGATTCAGACAAAGTGCACGTGGGCTAAGATACTGTCAGGTTGCCCAGGCCTAGACAGATACGAGAAACAGAGTAGAAATGGAAATGGTAATGAGACTTCATGCAGCTCACTACCGGCGGCCAATCAATTTAGCGCACCACCGAAGTACTATATGATTGCACACCGGTGCCTGAGAGAGTTACAGGAATAAATTTTAGCATAGGGACAATTCGCGAATGTTCATTGATAAGACCACACACACACTAATGTAAGGGTGGGTAGATTTACCGGAATACTCTTATGTGATTGAATGAAGTCGTTAAAATAATCAAAAGAATCATCAATAAGGCTTATCTGGCAATTTGGCAGTATTTCGGTACTGCGTAAATAACAGCGTAGTAAATTGAATTGCCAATGGTAATGAGCTGCATGAGAAAACATGCTGCAGTCTCACTGCAATTACTATTACCATTTTTATTCGTTATAACAATCCGAGCATGGACAACCTGACACATTTTAGCCCACGTGCAGTCTGACTGTGTGATAAAATGCTCCCATATGGCATGCGTCTCAAATAGCCTCTGACAACCAAGTCCAGCTTCTGGCCTGCACGAGTGCCTTTCCGAGCCCGGCGGAACTGCTTCTACCAACAGGAGAAGGGGCGAGGGCGAGTTTCCAAACAAGTTTCAGTGTTTGCTGTTTCCATCACATTTCAGCTGTTCTCTGTTCCTGCTGCCTTGAGGTCGCACTTGGTTGTGCAAAGGTTGCTTTGGTTTTTCGAATATTCTTTGAAGCCGACTCATCCTCCAGAAGGAGATAGTCGCACAAAAGTAAAAAGTAAAAGTACGTGCAGTCTGACTGTGTGGTACTTTGCCTGGATCAGCGAGCCTTAAAAGACTGGTCCTATGGTACGTGGTAGAAGACCATTCGACAATGGTTTAAATGTATGCGAGCCCACTTTACAGGTGACCTCGTTGCTGTTCTAATGAATTGCTTGTAATTGAGCGTAAGCTAGCAAATATAGAGTTTCATTCTTTGCATTTATTCGTTACCATTACAATTTTCATGTAGCTTGGGATCATGCGCCTTTCCAGCTTTATGTTGATTGGCACTTTGTTCGGCTCCAGACGACGACGATGATGATGATATGAGGGGATGTGACTCAATATGCAAAGGAATTTATAACGAGGAAACAATGATACCAGCAGCGAAAGATGCATCCTAACACCGGTGACAGTTTAACTCTATTGTCAATAATAATAATAACAATATAAATAACAAAAGAATATTAAAATTTGGTTTTGAACTTTACAAGGAGGATTTGAGAGTGGAAAAAGTGACGTTACCTTTAACGAGTCATCGGCAAAACCGTTTGCTGAAATAACGTCTAAAATTTCGCTGGGTTTTACATGATGTTCATTCTTCGGAGAACGTTTAGGCTCCGGGGATCCGGAACTGACAGAAAGTCGTTCTTCAGGCTACAAAAAGAAAAACAGGCAAAAACCAATCAAGCAACAATTGTAATTGGGGCGGTTCTAAACGGATGTGTCATTGTACAGTACATCTGTATAACACAAGCAAATTCGTGCTAAATTGATTAATCAACGATAGTAAACTGCTTATATAAACACCACGGAGTCTTACTGCAACCCGGTAACATGACAGTATTTTAGTCTAAGTGCTCTCTCTGCCGGCGTAGCAATTTGCCTGGATACCGGCTTGTGATTTCTTGTATACATACAATTAGGTTGGTTTGTAATTAATTGGAATATGTTTGCGACCGAGCGTGTATTCATAATGGAAAGAAATTTGTTTCGAAGCGTCACTGCTGCACCTGGACATCTGAATTGGCGGCCTCGTTCACGCAAATTGGCCATATTGATATCAGTTACTCGTTGAGAGGGAGCGTGCAAGATTGCATTTCATACTAAGTCACCTGTAGAAATGTTCCAAGATAGCTGAATATTGCCATGCTTAATGATCTCACGGTTCTCAGTGACTTTCAGGCCAATTTGAGTTGGCATCTTTCTGCAGTTCCCAAAGAAAGTAGCGATGAACAATGGAGTGGGATGCAAACGTCCTTTGAAACAGCGTCGTTGAATAGTGGTGAGCTGACTATCCATGTAGTTCAACACTGGGTTCGCGAATTTTTATTCAACTGATAGATCAACGTCGGCTGCTTTCTGCTGATATCATACATGATGCGTCACGAAGGCTTATTAAACGTAAACTGGTTGCCAGTTTGATAACCGGCAAGGAAATTTAGTGGAGTTCTAAGGCACGAAAATGGTATCTGTGCCTGCTATAGGCAATTTCAGAAAATTGTTCCCACTTATCAGAACTACTGGAAGCGGGCGACCAGGCAACAGTAAGCTGATACGTGAAGCAGATGGTTCGCCGGTTTGTAACATGCACAGACGCATGGAGCGATGGGCAGAACATTTTGAAGCATAGTTTAACTGGCCATCTGCACCCACTGATTTCGAGAATACGGAACATTTTAACCCATGGTCGATTTCTCTCAAAGCTCCTACTCAATCAGAGATTTACAATGTACTCCGGAGTCTTAAGCGCCATAGGGCATCAAGGGATGGTGGCTTGGTACCGTCATTGTTCACCGGTTGAGTACTAAACGGGAAGAGAAAATCCGTAAGAAACAAACCAGGTTTCGTGCCGGTCGAGGGTGTATAGATCAAATCTTCACACTAGGTCAATTACTGGAGCAACGCCCCGCATTTCGAGTTCAACATTCTACAAATCTACCTTCCACCATGTCTGAACTTAGCACAGTTTCTGCTGAATCTATATCCTACAACAGCAGTTTGGAACCGAACGGTGCAGATTACATTCCAAAAAGAAATATATTTTACGACATCATTCAAGAGTACATTGAACATGCATCTAGGAAATGAATAGAACTATTCGTCTAGATAGCACAATGTGAAAAGGCTTTTACCATCAATTTTCTGAATACCCAGTTTATACAGATCTATATCCCGTGTCTACGGTATAGCATCGATTGAAGGTTGGCTCAGAATTTGTATGCCCATAAGTCATTTAGAACAATGGCAGTGGATTGCAAACGTCATTGTAATAACGCACAGAGCAATATGCTTATACCAACGGAATTGAGGCACATTTCAAATCAACAAAGATCACATACAAATAAGGCGTTATTTAGAGTTTGTATTGGGTAAATGAATGACCCAGAACAAATTGAAGCCAGAAACCACATTAAGAGAGGTGTAAAAATGTTCAGTTGTGGTCAGAGCACGTAGCGTTCACAGTTGCTAAAACCATTACGATTTTAGCTTCTCATCGACACTGCAAAATTTACCGTCCTCCAAGCTTGATTAAAAAGCTCGCTCAATGTGTTTAGTACGATTTTACTGCTTTTATTGCAAACAGAACCTAGACTATTCCACTATGACCTGCTGCTCTAAAACGCTTCATCACACCGATGCAAAACGCCTTTTGTCTATTAGTTCTTGTGAGGTATTTACTAATCGGATAAAAATCCATGATTCTTGAGCATCTCAAAGGTCGGTCCACTGCATAGAATTATGCCAATGGATGACATTCACTCGGCTATTCATGATCGCATGTCTCAATCATAGGTGTCAATGATGTCGAAGCCTTGAATCTAGTCACCAAGATATTGCTAATTTGTGAGTTTGCATTTGTTTCGGGAAAGCAAAAATCATCGGTTTCATATCGATGTTTTTGTCTATACATAATTCCTGCTTAGGAATATGTTCGAATCATGAAAATAGCAAAATAAAGACAGAAGCGATTAAATCTGAATGGGAAAGAATGTAATATATGCATATGTCCTTTGTAGTGTATAGCACAATGATATTAAAAATGTAGAAAAATGAGAGATAGCAATCGAAAACTTACAATTGACTTATTGC
This sequence comes from Atriophallophorus winterbourni, assembly GCA_013407085.1. Taxonomy (NCBI): domain Eukaryota; kingdom Metazoa; phylum Platyhelminthes; class Trematoda; order Plagiorchiida; family Microphallidae; genus Atriophallophorus; species Atriophallophorus winterbourni. Next base: position 2,502 of record JACCGJ010008567.1, on the reverse strand, counting down.
ATTCAACGACACTTAGTTGTATGATAAGCGTTCACGTTTAATTACAAAACAGTAGCGGTAGTGGAGTAAAATGGTCATGCAAAGCATAATTTAATCACGCAAACGCTTATATGAGAAGTAGAATGACACACTTTGCTCGTAGCAGGAGAAATTTGAAATCAGATCATAACAAAGCTATAAGGCTGAAATGTAAATCAAACTATGCATGTATGAGAGCACAAACCTGATGCAGGCAAACTGCCGCACAATGAGAAACTATGATAAAGTCAGGTTGCCCAAGCCTAGACAGATATGAGAAACAAAATAGAAATAGAATTAAAATCTGAGAAAGTAACTCACCAAAATGCCACTTGAAGTCGATCGGACAGATGATAGCTCGTTATTGGAAGGGCAACGAGGCTTGTTTGAACAGTTTTCCCGTGTATACTTTTGATCAGTGACCATATCGGAAATAGGAATCTGAGTGTCCAAACCGGCAAGCACGGATTTTATTTGTTCAGCGGACAACTCATTTAATTCATATATACAACGTCGCCAAAGTTCTCTCAGTCCAGGTGATATCGTGTCACGGTCATCGAGAGAATGAAACGTGAAAAATGGGGGAATGAGAGAGGTTGTTGGCAGACCGTATGTGTACGCAGGAGCATGACGTGTTCCACGCTTTTCACGCCGTGAACACACGGCTAGCAGCTCATCGGGAACCAATTTTCGAATTTGACGGGGACCGATTGTTAACCACGCATGACGTAATAAATCAGCCGCGTTGGATAAATAAGATTCAAGCGTCGTTAAATCGGGTGGAAGATGCGAAGGGAAAGTACGGGTAAGTTGGTCAATATCGCACTCTAGTTCTCGAAATTCTCGTTCACAATTAAGGGGACAGCCACACGGAGTCAGAGATGAAGCACGTGCATCGCTGTGTATTTTCCGCTTGGATTTCCGCTTACGGTCTTTATGTACCATGTGGTGCACACGTTTCGCTAATTTCCGAATATCATCCTGAGGAGGGGAATGATGATGCTTGGCCGCATCACGCCTGCTGGCAGATTTTTCGTGGGAGATTTCATGCTTTTGGTTAACCTGTTTATCATGTGCGTGGCTCATACGTAAAAATTTTGAGGCATCTAAAAAGTACGAAAAGCAATGAGGACAGTTGGAAGGAACTTCAGTTTCAATAAAGAAAGAGGAGGGTAGGGACATTTACATATACCACTAGTCATTGCTATTGTTCACGCGTTGAAAGGGATCACTCGAATCATCATCATCATGAAGCACAAGTCTGGAGCCAGACAAAGTGCCAAGCAATATAAAGCAGGAAAAGCACATAAGCACTCGCGTGAAAAAGGGAAAGCAAGGCAAGCGGAATCAGGTTACGAGGACAAAAGAACATAAAAAACTTTTTTCGAGTAAGACGTTTAAAATGAAACGTCTTTCACGTTTTTCAAAATATATGGAAGGGACCAAATAATAACAACTCAGTTAAATAATATTCCGACGAGCATTGAGGGATTATCCGCGCTAAAGATGAAAAGCTTAAGAATGAAAACGTGGTTAAAGATTCTCGATTATCTCGAGGAACGGAGTTTCTTGTCACAGCACCCTCATCAGAGATAATTCTAAAATGATAGCATGTACCAGATGATTGACTGTATCGGAAAAACGTAAGGTCAACCAGTGTCAAACTTATTGACTCAAAAGTCCGGAAGCCGATCAGTAGAATGGATTCAGACCGACCCTTGAAATCACGACAAATGATAACCTCAGAACACAAAAACGTGCTCCAGTATGATAGAAGAATATTCGTTACTCTGGATTTAGATTTTGGGCAGTCTTAGGCTACCGACCCAGAGCCTTTGGAAGCTTAGAATATTCCAAACCCAATGTTTTAAAAACATGTATAGGTGCCATTAATGTACGAACTCTGAGATAATCGGGAGAGAAAGCTGCTCTAGCTCTGTCTAGATTCGTTATCCATAGTCGATGCATGTCAAAAACACCAACTCAAGGTGAAAGAACTGACCACAACAAAGAATTCCGTTAGATACTTTTCGTGTTGTTCAGAAGATTTCTTCGCTTCTTTCACAGGCCAAGTGTGCTCAAGTGCAGAAACTCAATTTTATACTAAATCCCCATCAACAGCAAGATGTATGCCGTCCAACTAACGACATTTGTCAACAGAAGCTTACTAAGTCGTAGCAAGTGCTGACTCCTCATAGTAGCCACATATTCCCTAACTAAGTGGTATGGTATGAAAGCACAAGCCTGATCCAGGCACCAGTGACGCGCAGTCAGAGGCATCTGCACGTGGGCTAAGTTACTGTTGTGTTGCCCAGGTCTAGACAGATATGAGGAAGAAAAAAGAACAGGAAATAGTAGTGAGACTCCAGCCTGTTTCAGCCTGCAGCTCACTAGCTCTGACCAATCAATTTAGCACGGTGTTAGCCGCACAGCACTAAATGCTGCACACAACTAAGTATAGCAATAATAAAAGTACAATTATCG
>JACCGJ010008566.1:0-11837 GCA_013407085.1 Atriophallophorus winterbourni | reverse complement strand
CGATGAGTAACGCATTTTCAGTTCACTATTTAGTATAACCTAAAAGTAAATATTTATTATAATTGATATGCTCAAATTTGTAAAACAAAAATTTAGTTTCTTTGATTATAGAACCAAATGGGAACGTGATAAGCCAAAATGTGACAAAAATCAATCTCTTTTAAACTATTCCATTTCTTCTGCTGTTAAACGACGTGGAAGCCTTAAAGACTTCATTATATATTGTCGAGGGTTCAACCATCCTATATTTGTAAGTTTAACACCACGTTCCATATTAAGTGACAACAACTCTATGTTTCGAATCAACGATGTAGAAACACAATTCTTTTTTATATTTGAAAATGTGGGAGTTCATTTTGAAGTTAGGATACAAGTACACATCAATAATCGATTGGAATATGTTTGGGACCGATCGTGTATTCATAATGCAAAGGATTGCACACAAATTCCTTTGCATTACACATCAATAAATTTAGCAGTCATTATATCGAGACCAGCGATATGCGGTCAGTCAAGAAATTTCATACGGATTGATTAATTTAAAGCTAATGCGAAGCAGTTATCTTTGCATCGATACTCGACATTTTGTTCTAGGAAGTGTGGAGGAGTGGTGGCGTAATATTCGGTATTAATAGTTGGAAAAAACTCAAAATATTAGTTTATCGAAAGTCCATATTTCTCAACGTGCGATAAACTGTGCTTTTCACAGTGAAGGGGTGGGACCCCCTGAACGAAATCTCCCCTACTTCGGTGTAGGCAACCGGGTAGTATCATGCATACGTTCAACGATGCCGATGACAACGCTTTGTACCTCCTTCTCGCTTTGTACATCTCATTGTTTATGTTGAGCGGCACTATATCTGTGGTTCCAAGGTTGTCACGGCCGGGGCGGTTTTGGGGATAAGCTCCCAATTCCAAAAATGCTCCAATGGCCTGCGTCTCATATAGCCTCTGACAACCAAGTCCAGCTCCTGGCCTGCACGCGTGGTCCTGTGTGACCCGGCAGAACTGCTTCGACTGACAGGAGAAAGGGCGAAGGCGGCTGACTGGCGCCTTAAAACCAGCATGCTTCGGGCAGGTGGAGCTCGTTAGTCCATGAAGGCGGCCCACCTAGGGGAAGGAAAACCCTTATCTCAAACCTCCACTGCCTGGTGGCTACATCCATTCATGGAAAAGGCTTCAGGAGTCAACCTCGAGGAAAAATCCGGAGCCGGAGTCCCGTTAGGCAGTCCGAAGTTTATTCAACTTCGTCCTGCCAGCTCCTGCGACGGCATCGTTGTCCAAACGTATCAGCCTAGCTGTTTCTTTGGTTCCAGCGGTGCCGTGGAGAGGGAGCACTTGCTGCATGGGCAACAGCTAGTTCTACATATTGAACTGCCCTGGCGTACATCACAACGCACCAATGGAGAGGACACTCCATTCCGCTTCTACGGAAAATAACACGGGAAGCAGCAGATACCGGTTAAAAGCTATGGCTCGACTGGCGTAGAGCTAAGCGCCTGGGGCTGCTTTCGACGGTGGTAGAGACTTCCAGGTCTCACTGGACGGCTACCGCCCGCCTCAAGCTGAGCAGCCCCCAGTCAATAAGGTGCCGTCTTGCCACGGTCTGCTATCCTCATTGGGTGCATGGGGATTAGGAATCAACCGACAAGCAGACTGTATTTTTCCGCACCAGCGAATCGAAATACCAAACAACAAATGCCAGTTCTGAAACTTGGAACCTGGAACATCCGGTCCATGCTTCCAGGATTTCATGACGACGTCTCGAATATCAGAGGCGTTAGAAAGTCCGCCGTGATTAACAACGAGCTAAAGAGGCTGAATGTCGACGTGGCTGCCCTACAGGAGACGCGCTTACAAGACACTGGTAAGCTAACAGAAAGTGATTACACATTCTTTTGGAAAGGAAGAGGTTCCGATGAGCCTCGACTGCATGGAGTTGGGTTTGCCGTGCGAAACGACATATTAAAAGCAACAGAACCGAGCAGCAGCGGGAGCGAACGGATTTGGAATTTAAATTTGAGGTGCATTACTGGTACCATTACGTTGGTCAACGTTTATGAACCGACGCTCTCTGCGACGCCTGCTGAAAAAGACGCTTTTTATCATAACCTCACAGCCGTCCTGAAAAACGTGCCACAGAAAAACTGTGTGGTGGTATTGGGTGATTTCAATGCCAGAGTTGGTGCAGATTACGAGTCTTGGCAAAACTGTCTCGGAAGGTTCGGCGTAGGTAAAACCAATGAAAATGGGCAACGCCTTTTAGAAATTGTGCACACAGTTCAATCTTTGTGTCAGTAACACTTTCTTTCAAACAAAACCACAGCATAAAGTCTCTTGGAAGCATCCTCGCTCTAAGCATTGGCATCAGCTTGATCTTATTTTTGTTAAGCGTACTAATATAGGAAGCGTGCTCCTCACCAGATCATATCAAAGCGCAGACTGCGACACTGATCATTCACTGGTCTGTGCAAAACTGAAGCTCCCCCACACGAGATTTCACCGCATCAAATTGTTTGCTAAGCCTAGGATAGACGTCACTCGCATGTGCGAACCTAATCTAACTGCGAGATTCGCAAAAGCCTTCACGGACGAGTTCAACAAGACAACCCCACCTGAATCTGCTTCAGAAAACTGGGAATTGATAAAAAGCTGCATATGCCGAGTCGCACTTTCCACTTTCGGTCCGAAGAAAGCTCGAACGAGCGACTGGTTCGAAGCAAACGCTTCTGAGATGACTGCTGTGCTGGATGAGAAACGCTCAGCATTCTTAAGGTTCAAAGGTATGCCAACAGATGAAAACTTACGTCTTCTAAGAGCAGCTAGAAATAAGGTCCAAGAGACTGCAAGGCGTTGTGCAAACGACTATTGGACTGAAGTTAGCCTCAATATCCAAAAAGCTGCGGATACCGGCAATTTTCACGGTATGTATGATGGGATCAAGAGAGCAATTGGCCCAAACAAACTTAAAACGGCTCCCATTAAGTCTTTATCTGGAAAGCCGATTGTCGACAAAACTCAACAGATGGAAAGATGGGTAAAGCACTTCTCCTCCCTCTACTCTAGGGACAGTACGGTTATACCGCATGCACTTGAAAATGTCGAACGGTTGCCGACCATCGAATATCTAGATACCCCTCCTACTCTTGATGAGCTCAATAAGGCAATCGACCGCTTAGCGGAAGGGAAGGCCCCTGGTGACGACGGAATTCCACCTGAGCTCATAAAATGCTGTCGAGCAGCATTATTACAGCCTCTTCACCATTTGCTTCTTCAGTGCTGGCAGGAGGGGGGTGTCCCACAAGAGATGCTGAGACACAAGGATATCACGCATTTAGAAATAAGCGGGACAGGTGACAGAGGCGACTGAACAATTACAGAGGAATCTCCCTTATGAAATTGTTGTAGGCAAATTGTTTGCTAAAGTCTTACAGATCCGGCTGCAAGTTTTAGCTGATAGAATTTACTCCGAATCTCAATGTGGCTTCCGCAAGGTAAGATCAACCGTTGACATGATCTTATCCCTGAGACAACTTCAAGAAAAGTGTCGGGAACAGCGTATGCCATTATACGCTGTTTTTATTGATTTAACTAAGGCATTCGACTACGTCAGCAGGGAGGGTCTTTTCAAAAGGCTTGATCTGATAGGCTGCCCCCCAAGGCTGCTGAGACTCGTTATTTCGTTCCACTCAGGCATGAAAGGCTCAGTCCATTTTAACGGTTGCAGTTCAGAAGCATTTGAAATTCGCCGAGGCGTCAAACAAGGGTGTGTTCTTGCTCCCACGCTGTTTGGCATTTTCTTTGCTCTGCTTCTGAAGCACGCTTTTAAGACGAGAACAGAAGGCATTTACATACGCACGCGAAGTGATGGCAAGCTTTCAACCTGAACCGGTTGAGAGCACAAACCAAAGTACGGGATGTGATAATCCGTGACCTGTTGTTTGCCGACGATGCAGCCTTTATTGCTCACTCCCAAGAGAACCTACAGTCGCTAATGGACTGTTTTTCGTCGGCATGCAACGACTTTGGTCTAACAATCAGCATGAGCAAGACCAAAGTCCTTGGTCAAGGGACTGTATCGCCACCAATCATCACTGTTGGAAACTGTCCGCTCGAACCAGTACATCAATCCACATATCTTGGTTCAAAATTGGGATAACCTCTCGCTAGACACGGGGAGATTGATTGATAAGCGGATTGGGCAGAGGCAGCTGTCATTTTGTCCCGATTGAACTCTCGTGTTTGGGGTAACCGCAAGCTGACTGTAAAGACAAAGATGATGATATACAGCGCGTGCGTACTAAATGTTTTACTATATGGCAGTGAAACCTGGGACACCCACGCAAGACACGAACGGAAGCTGAATGCTTTCCATCTACGAAGCATCCGTCGTATCTTGAACATATCGTGGATGGACAGAGTGACTAAAGCTGAAGTGCTTTCAAAAGCTGGTCTACAGAGCATGTTCACCCTATTACGTCAGCGCCGCCTGCGGTGGCTTGGTCATGTCTATAGAATGGAAAATGGTCGTATTCCGAAAGATCTACTATACGGTGAGTTGCAATTAGGAAGTCGACCATTGGGCAGACCGCACTTGCGGTACAAAGATGTTTGCAAAAGAGATATGAAAGCTCTTGACATTGACCCCGCAAGCTGGGAAGAACTTGCTCTTGACCGTTCACTTTGGAGGCATTGTGTAAAGCGTCGACTGTAAGCCGGGGAGGAGCAAATACAGCTCCTGGCTGCTGAACGCAGATCACGCCGCCGGCGTGCAACTGATGCGATACAACAGAGTTCTGACTACCGTTGCAAGCGCTGCTGGAGAGATTGTTCCTCCCGAATCGGACTGTTTAGTCATTCAAAAAGTTGCAAAACATGAAAATTCATGCGATGTGATGTACATCCATGGTCGACATCGACTGACGGAGGCCAACACAGTCGGACGATACATTCGTCATCATAAAGCGAAACAGATAGAAGATATGTAATAGTTATTCTCAATAGTTTGATCCAAAATCCAGGGTCACAAAGGAAACCGAGTTACGGAAGGGACACTTCCTTGTTTTGGGACCGTGCTCGCGCAAAAGACAACGGCAAGATAAGAACAACGGTATATCATAAGCCTATCGACACGGATGCCATTTTAAGATTCACATCTGCGCACCCCAAAAGGGTATTTCAGTCTATAGCAAAATCGCTATTCTACAAGTTTGACCGCCTCTGCAGCGATGATGCAGATAAGAGACGAGCTCATGAAGAAGTCAGTCGCCAACTTGCAAATCACGGGTACCCAAAGAGCTTAATTAAACGCCAATTGAACCGAGTTAGATATCCGCAACCGAAGACGGTAAAATTTTGGCGAGCTACGGTATCTCTACCGGATGCCAAAAGCACCTCCGAAGGAATAAGTCGACTCTTGAATAGCGCAGGTATTAGAGTAAAATATAAGGCAGGTAGAACTCTCCGTTCCGTATTAATGCATCTCAAAAATAAGACTCCTTTAGGTTGTGCGACTCAGTCCACTCAGTGTTCCACCGATAAATTGTCTGGAGACTTTACCGAATGGATTCACACGCATGCTATGAGCCAGCATGTCATTGAGCCAACAAGGTTTCGACAGGGTTGCTTACCTTCGTTACTGGATCTTGTAGTCTCTTCGAGTGGTGAAATGGTACGACAAGTAGAATACCTCCCTCCGCTAGGGAAGAGTGATCATATTATGATAAGCTTTCAGCTAATACTCAGGTATGACAAACCTCCTCCTAAACTGAGGCGCGATTTCAACTGTGTAGATTGGGATCTTGTAACAGAAGAAGCTAAAACGATCTTGTAGCAATACACAGGTGACGATGTGGCTGCTAATTGGCAGCTTCTGCATTGCTGTCTCTCGAGCTTGCAAGATAAGTTTGCTCCGTTGGTTCCTGGCAAGCGGCGCAACAAGCCAATGTGGTTCACACCTGCGATGCGTCGGGTGATTAAATTCAGGGATCGTGCCTGGAAAAGCTATAAGACTTCACAGACACAACGGTCCTGGATACAGTATAAAACAGTGAGGAATAAGGCTGTAGCCATGCAACGCATAGCGAAACGTGAATTTGAAACATGGTTGGCACGCAATATCAAGCAGTGCCCAAAGCGTTACTATAGCTATGCCCAATCTAAAGGCAAAACGCGCGAGTGGATCGGTAACCTGCAACAGGATAACGGACCCCATATAGTTTCAGATGTCGAAAAGGCTTTCGCGTTTCTCAAACACTTTCAGTCAGTCCAGAGAATTGACCGCCAAATAGACCCGCCTATCACACCAGTCTCTGTAAAATCGGATGGCATTGCTGCACTCGAGAGACTATATTTCACTAATGAGGATATTAGACTTTAGCTTGCAGCAACTAACCCACATAAGTCTGCAGGCCCAGACGGTATTCACCCTCAGTTTATTAGAAACTTGGCGCCCGTACTAGCTGAGAGCGTGGGTCGTCTTTTTAACGCATCGCTGGTGCATGGAGTTATTCCGAGTGATTGGAAGCTAGCCGATGGTATCCCGATACACAAAAGCGGCAGTCGTTCATCTGTCTGTAATTATAGACCGGTAAGCCTTACTGTCATTCTGTGTAAGATCTTAGAGAGGCTGATCAGAGATCGGATCTGCAGGCACTTAGTTGAGTTTAAGTTGCTGGACTCTGCTCAACATGGATTCCTTAAAGGAAAGTCGTGCCTAACAAACCTCTTGGGCTTTCTAAACGAGGTCACCAGAAAATTGGATAAGGGCCAACAGGTTGAGGTTTTCTACTTGGACTTCTGCAAGGCTTTCGACTCAGTGAACCATAGACTGCTCGCTACCAAACTAGGCTATATGGGTATCGTTGGTCCTCTAAGGAACTGGCTAGTAGGCTTCTTAAGCAACAGGTACTTTCGTGTCAGGGTGGGCAGTACGTACTCACCGAAAGTAAGGGTTACAAGTGGAGTTCCGCAGGGATCTGTACTCGGGCCGCTACTTTTCCTTATCTTCATCGATGACTTGGCAGCGGCGCTTAAGTGTCCCTGCTACATTTTTGCGGATGATGTCAAGTATATTGGATCAACGAACGAACGTGATTTTATTGACGATATTGAGAAGTTTATCAAGTGGTCTGTTATATGGGATCTACCAGTTAACTTCTCAAAAAGCTATCTCTTGTCGAAAGTCGGCAAGAAGCCGGCGGTAGCTGGCCCAGATGGTACACTTGTGATAATTGGAGTGCCGAGAGTACGCGACTTAGGTATAGAGATTTCTGCGGACTTCAAATGGGCTGATCAATTTGCAGCAGCTGCACATCGTGCTAGGAGCGCGCTGTTTCGCCTTCGATCAGTTTTATCCTGCAGGTCCCCGGAGGTTTTCATACCGATATACCAGGCTGTCGTTAGACCTCATCTCGAGTACTGCATTCAAGCTTGGTCACCTTATCTTGAAAAAGATATTGCAAGGCTTGAGGGTGTTCAGCGCCTTGCTACTCGTATGATCGAAGGGCAATCAGGTAGATCATATGAGCAAAGACTATTAAGTCTAGGGCTCTTTTCACTGAAAAGAAGGCGGCTGCGTGGGGACCTGATAGAAACTTTCAAGATCATGGCCGGTTTTATTACTGTTCAACCAGGTGAAATGTATGTTCTCGCACCCAATGTGGGTACTCGAGGTCACCCTCTGAAACTGGCCAAACAACACTTCTTCAGTGAAAGAGTAGTAAGCTACTGGAACTGCCTTCCTGAAGATGTCGTGAACTCTAACTCTGTAATGTGTTTCAAGAATAGACTTTATGCCGTATGGAGCTCATTATTTCCTGCATTTTGCCCCTAATTTAGTAATGATATTGTATTTACCTGGTCTTTGAAATGCACTAATGTCTCCTCACCTTTGGTGAGGGGAGTTTTTGCTCTACATTCCAGGTAACCATCCTACCAGAAGAAATCTGTGAACCTATTTTGTTTGAAGTGGTGGGCGCTCTTTTTGGCATACCACCGAAAGAAATCTGGTCGCTCGATTGGCGACTCTGCCACATATCGTCCTGTGCGAACTGAACTGAACTAAACTGAACTGCGCTAGATAAATGCTGGGGTCCTCGAGTAAACAAATATGTTGCCCGGTTTCGTTTCTTGAAGGTTTGCCAAGATTCCGGAGAACCAGTTGATGAATTCATAACCAGACTACTGCATGCAGCTCGTCCGTGTGTATACAACAATATTCCTCTAAAGAAAGTTGAAGATACGTTCTTAATACAACAACTCCTCATGGGATTATCTGACAATGGCACGCGTGAAGCAATCCTGACTCATGATGCAAACAAATTGACGTGGGACATCGCGTGTGAGATTGTTCGAACGAAATACGATGTTAAGGAGGGAAACAAGCTATTTCAGCATCCCACAAGTTCTGAGTCACATCAAATCAACGTCACACAAGCTACAAGTAGTAAGAACATCGGCTCCATGAAATGCTATCGTTGCGGCAGTACACAACATAAGGCAAACTTTCAATCCTGTCCAGCATTAAAAGCTCAATGTCGAGTTTGCGGTAAGCAAGGACATTTTGCCCGAGTGTGTCGTGGCCACCGAGTCAACTTTATCGATTCTTGTCCCCATGAATCGGGAAAATTTGATGACATAACTACAATTTACGCCTTGCGATTTGCACCTAGAAATACTGTGGGTATACCGACTGAGCCCAAGTTACCAGCATCTGACATCCGCTCCGTGCTTTTCGATATTGGTCATGATAAAATTTCATTGAATATGGAATTAGATTCTGCTTCTCCTGTTACGATTGTTCCTCGAAACTTTAACGAAGACTATTTGACAGACTTTCCCATTCAGCCCTCTCGCTATCAATTCGGCAGTTATTCCAGTGATAAGATTGAGATACTGGGTTTCATAATCGTGAATATTTGTTTGCATGACTCCTCATGGTGTCCAGTATCTGTTTACGTATCTGGAAGTAATATTGGATTGAGTTTGCCACCATTCGAAAGAGCTCGCTTTCCCACTTCGCTTGACACATTGGACCGGAAAATCGGATCCAATCTGAAGGAGCTACGACGAATTTCGTTACCCACCTTTCTTGTGGCGAGATTATTCACTCACTCACTTCCAACAACCCTAAATCCGCTTCGGACCCGACTTCGTTTCATACGTGCCAACGCGCGCACACCCATTTACCACACAGATCGATCGATAAATCTTTTCACCCCGGCGTCATGACCTTACGAGCGAAGCCCAGTGAAGGCGGTCACATGTGCAAAATTTATCGAAAGGCGGTAAGTCACAATGCCCGACACGCTAGTTGTTTTATTTGTCACGATAAAGTTCATATGAAGTGTGATGTTACCCTGACTGCTGATGCTATTGCAATTATCAATAAAAATGAAATGCCAGGAGTATGCTATATATGTCATGTATGCAGAATTGAACCTAGAAACTGTACAAAGACGACTGCGAGCTCACAGACTGAAACTAATATGGGGGTGTTGAATTTAGAGGACCGCATACAGAGAATTGAAGGTTTGATGAATGACTTATTAATCAGCAAACTGAAGCCTAGACTTGAGTGTGGAGATCGTGTTTCATCTCCGTTTCTAAGGGAACAGGAAGGCAAAAATGCGATGATGAACATACGGACATTCGACCTAGCAATTCAGAACAAATGAGCTTTTTCCATGATCCGCGTGCCTTGGAAAGGTCTGATACAAATTCAACAAAATCCGAGAATGAAAAGCGAGCCGTTAAACAACAAACTGATCCCGAAACAGATAATGCTTTGGTGAAACGAAATAACATCTCCACCAATCGTAAGGCACACTTTCTGAGTGTCATTTGTACTGACGTTCCTGAGCCAGAATACACTCTCTTCAAAGACCGTCAAAGGCATGATGAAGAAAAATGGAAGGAACTGTGTGAACTTATGAAAATTGGAACTGTAGTGCCGTTAGCATTGACTCGTTTAACTAGACAGCGTGATTCACCTCATCAGGATAAACCCAGACTTTTGAGGGTTAACTTAGAAAATGAGCGTGACCTGGAAAACGTATTACTAAATTCTTACCTACTTGGGGCTAACAATTCACTGAATATTCGTATTCATGTTGATATTCCATGGTCCGAAAGGAGGAACAATACATACGACAAAAGAAAGACATCTAATCGCAATCTCATCATCCTCGGAGTTCCAGAACTGGTAGACAATCCTGAGGCTAACGAGCGAGATGAGCATGACTACATGCAATGGAGTTTTCTGGCTGATACCATTTTCGTCGAAAAGGCCGTTGTCGTGGATACTTTTAGACTGCCTTCCTCAGCAAAATACAAAGGTAATGGGCCACGTCCATTAAAAATAAACTTCCTAATGAGTACTATGGTTGATACTGTACGTTCCAACTGGAAAAGCTGGAAACACAAAATCCCAAAAGGTGTCATCCTTAGCGATCACATAAACACTGATATAAATGCAGCCCATTCGGCATTAAATACTGTCAGGATTGATGAAGCCCTATCAACTGAACCAAGAAATGAATCTTCAGCTGGGACAAAAAATCAGCAATCGAACGCAAAGCCACCCCAACTGACTCCCAAGAGTGGACTGAAGCCAGATAAAGAGATCTTTTTCGGCCAAAAAGAGGACTCGATTTGCGCCTCTCAACCTGAAACGACTGATATGCTACTTTACTTGTCAAAAAACAGAACAGTGCCGAATCTTCCAGAGTCGGCGTGACAATGACGGTTGTCTCAGACTATGACATCACACGATACCATCCATCTCTGCTTACCAAAACTGTTCTTGGATGCCTCTATACCAATGCCCAATGCTTGACTAACAAATTTGCCGAACTTGTCGCTCGGTTTGAGACTAAACGACCTCAGCTAATTGCCATTACCGAAACTTGGCTAAGCCCGGAAATCCACGATTGTGAGTTAGAGATTGCTGGCATGTCACTGCTCCGCCGAGACCGTGCATCACGTGGAGGAGGTGTGGCACTCTATTATGATCAGAGACTCAAGTGCAGAGAAATGACGGATTCCGACGTGGTGCTTCAGGACACGCTATGGTGTTTGTTGACAACGGCTACAGGCGATGATTGCACAATCGGCGTAATTTATCGCCCACCAGCAGCCCCGGAAGTGTATAATACGAATCTACTCGACAAGCTACGCTTGATTGCCTCGAGATATCACACCAGAATCTTGATCATGGGTGACTTTAATCTGCCTAACTTGCTGAAGACGAACAAAATTTCTCAAACCTCCACTGCTGCCATCTTCCAGCAGCTGTTTGACGAAATTCCTTTGTATAATCACGTTGAAAGCAATACAAAATACAGAGGGAGAGATATGCCTTCAATGCTCGATCTTATCTTGACAACTGAAGAGGACTCCGTCGAAAGCATTACATACGATTGTCCGCTAGGTTCGAGCGACCATTTGGTCTTGAATTTTGACTACCTATGTCGAGCAGAGCGAACAAACGATACAACAAAAATCATCAGAAAGGTATGTCTATCTAAATTATCAAACACCCTTAGTTTGATTCACGATTGGCAAATTGAAGGCATAGGAGTAAAAGAGCAGTGGTGTAGCATTTTGACCAATCTACACCGAGAAATCAACTCACACTCGGCATTCGTACCAAAACAGTGTGGAAAGGCATTCGAATTTAAAATCCGCAGTCGCACTCGGAAATGGATTAAACTGCGAAATATGGCTTGGAGAAACCATCGCCGGTTAACCACCGATGTCACATGGGAGACCTTTGAAAAACTAAGAAACCAGGTCATTAAACTTATTGATGAAGACAAAATACAGTATCAAGCTGT
>JACCGJ010008565.1:0-15376 GCA_013407085.1 Atriophallophorus winterbourni | reverse complement strand
GCCATCAAAAGTCCAAGTCTTTGCACTCTCCGGTTGCAGATTTCCTGGCTTTAGTAACTTAGAATTATTAGAGTTATCAACTAAGTACCAAGGTTCTTCTCAGCCTAAGTCAATATGCCTTACGCAGTACCGAAATAGGCTCGAATGCATTTCTATTAAATAAGATTTTTGTTTTGCCTTCGACTCAGCTTCGTAACAATGTCCGGTTTATTTCCAAATGAGTAGCATCACATGAAAAATCCATGGAAGAGCGATCATATATAATTGTCAAATAAGTCAACAACACATAAGGCTCGGTTACATTCAAGAGGACACCAATCAGGTTTATGGGGAAATCTCATTAATCATATCTCTTTCGGAGCACACCAATGTTCCCGGTGGCCGCTTCACTTTAGACGAAAAAGAGACTGCAGTGGTTCGAGGAATATTAAGCAAACAGCTGTATCAAACACTGCCAGTCTTTTCATCGGCATTGGACACAAACGGCGTCCCACAGTATGTGTGGGCGGATTTACTAATGGCATGCAGATTGACAACTTCGGGATTTGCGATCGATCTGGTGACATGATACGACCACCTGGGGTGGCTAAAAATTACCTATCGACAAATTACACTAGGGCTCATCAGTGGAAAATAGCATTGGCATAGTGCCAAACACGTGACGCTGCCTATATTTGCGTTTACCATCAAAATTGACAACTGTTCAACGTACTTCAACACATGAGAAAAAGCCTCTGGTGACAGCAAACATGTTCACGTCAAAGCTTTGCTCGTCACGTGGGTGGCAATTTGCATCACATTCAATAAAATAGCAAACGTGTGGCAAAGGATGTTTTAGACAATGACGATGGAATACACGATATGTTAAAAATGGAACCTATAGATTGCAATTGCAATAAAAGTTGCTCAGGTAGCTAAACTCCTATTGAAATCGATACCCAGAGTATGGGCAACATACAATACCTTTACTGTTGTAGCATTTACCCCGGTTCCGGTTGAGCTGAACTGTATGAAAATGGTAAAAAATGTAATTCCTCTCAATATAACATGACACTAATATGAGTGATAGACGCCTTGTTACCAGTTGAAATAGTAAATTGTATTGGGTCCAAATCCGATTATGAGATGTAGCCCACCAGATTAATAGCAGCGCACAGGAGTTTAAAACAAATTTATACAACAATGTGCCACATGTGAATTATGACACAAGACATAAAGCATTCACATACATTCATTTACGGAAACTGGTCAGATCAAACAACAGTCCGGTAGCAACAAGTGAATGTGGAATTCGATCATCGACAATCGGGTTCAAGGTCACTTACGCAAGTCGGAAAACAAATGTTGGTAAAACAATGTTTACAGCACTGCGTCGAGAATAACATATGGCATATTTACATACGATGGCTTTGAAAACAAGTCAAAGCGGCCTTGAATTCCCATACATTTTTGAGTAGGCGGATAGTTCAGAACAACAAGGATATTAACAATCAAGATTCAAGGTTTTTGGTGTAAAAGCAAATAGCTGTAAAATATCATAGGATATACGTATCAAAGTTAAACGAATCGTACTTTAATGTTTGCGTCCATGTGGTTCGAAGGAGGAGCAAAAGTTATTCCAATTTTGAAATTGAGAAGGGATATTTCGACAGGAAATATATGTTCGGGTAAATTTGTTTTTCCATGTGTTTGTGTGCGTAAAACGAAAACACTAAGGATCACATAGTGATTCGTGGTCGAGCACTCAAGGCACTTATGGATGACCAAAGTGATATGTTGCTCACATCCCCCGAAACTACACTCCACTACCGGTTTCTGGCTGTTTGCCGTCATTAGGTGGAGACAGAAATATTAGGTTCAGTGAGCCCTATGGCATACAAGTATAATTTTGGTTACCACTTATGCACTACTTCAAGGCTCACTGAAACTAATCTTACTGTCTCCGCCTGATGACGGCAAACAGCCAGAAACCGGACGCGGAATGTAATTTCGGGTGATGTGAGCAACACATCACTTTGAAAACACTAAGGGTTTTCAGTAAACTGGATCAACACAGTATTATTCATCTTAATAGATTGTAAACTTCGTTTGAAGATCTTTCCATTTTACGAGGAGACAATATCTGGTGGTAATCTGTTTCCAAAAAAGAGACAGTCTAATGGGGAACGTGGGATTGGAAGTGTCGGGTTGTGACTGTGGGTCGGGAGATTCGAACCAATATTAAAGAGGTGTCTGGGTGGTTGTGACCCCGTAGGGACTATTCGGCATGTCGAGGATGGTAGAAAAAAGATATGCGTGTTGTCCAGGTCATTGGATTAGTGCCTACGTAATATTACTCAATAATTTCGTAAACAAATTCGTTCTTAAAAAATCACATTTAATGAAAACATCTGTTTGTTTCATAAAGCAGATCTAAATTAATTCTAAGATAGAAAAATATCGATTAGTGTGGAAACTCAGATGAATTTTAAACACGTCGGCCGCTTATGATTTCCGTAATTCCAAGGCTTCTAATTAAATCTTTCCTGCATGCACCAAATTGTACCTGGAGACCTAGGCATTGGCTCGATCTAAATAGATGGTTTTGCAATCATCGCTTATACGTTAATGACCATGGTGCGATCTAAATGACTGGAATCCGTATTCACCCTTACCGACTCGATATTCTAACAGCCTTCGATTGTTTCAATCTGCACCAAGTGTTGTACGAATTGTGTGATTGAACAATTATGCAATATTGACAAAGGCCGGACAAAGGACGCGTTTTCTATACGGCCTGATGAAATTTTCTCGAAAGCACGCAAACACTTGCTTTAGAGGATTCATTTTTCCTATTAGTTACCGGAACAAACGAACATTAAAACTGAATATCCAATCCTGGTCACCAATATTTTTTTCAACCTTTAGCATTATATTCAAAAAATTGAGAACTGAGTAAATTATCAAATTGTATTCAGCTTAACAAATATGTCAGACTAACAGTCTATCAGCATTTATTGTCACAAACAAAAGACCTGGTTTACGACTGAATATCGAGATATAGCTATCAATTTGGCTGAAAGAGCTCTTGAGTAGTTTGAGACCAGTCCTTCAAAGTCTAATGGATGCAGGTTTTTAGAATACTTGCTAGACCAGCCCTTGCAGTGTTTAAAGTAGTTGACGAATTCGTGAAAGTCCAAAGAACTCAGCATGTCGAATAAATTAAAGGTATTCAACAAGTTGATATATCTTGTTTTCGGAAATATGCATTTCAACCGTGAGGATCGACTGGCGAGTTCATTTATTTGCCAATAGGTATCTAAGACGACTGCGGAGATCGGCAACTATGTGGCCATCGAAAACGAGGGGTTATGACTACACATCCGGCAAGAATCTATCCAGAACTTATTATTCCGCCAACGCTGGTGTTGGATTTGGTATGCCTTACAGAAGCCCTCCGATAGTATAAGCAGGATAACACTTACGCGAAACCCTTTTGTGTTAAATGAATGAATGTTCGACAAACTTCAGGTGTAGCGCTGTTGAAAAGATGAAAAATATTAATCAGGCAAGCGAGCAACTAACAAGTTTACAAAAAAATCGGTATGAAAGGAGAAAGCTTGTTGATGGCCTATTTCCAATCAGATGCTAAAGATTTAATTTATTAAGCAGTAGAAGCTATAGGACCTGCTTGGCAAAGTATTGCAATTAAAAAAGTTGAGCTTGTATGCCACTGTTGGATAAAGCTGGTACGGCCAACCTGTTCACTCACATGAGCCCACACTCATGTAGACAGGGTTTTAACCAATGACCATGAGCAAAAACCTCACGAAACCGGTCGTGGGGTGTGTGATGGAAATGCAGGCAAATGAGCTTTTTCGCTCAGGTCATGGGTTTAAACCCTGTCGACATGAGAGTGGGCTCATGTGATTGAACAGGTTGGTCGTACCAGCCTTATCCAACAGTGGCATACATGCGCAACTTGTTTACCATTGCTCCACTGTTTCAAGCGCATGCGGATCCTGATCTTACTGCCCCTACCTGATGAGTGCAAACAGCACGAAACCGGTCGTGGGGTGTGTAATGGAAATGCATGCAAATGAGCATTTTTATTGAAATTAAAGTTTGAAATTTTTATTCATTCTACAGCACCAAATCAAATTGTTTTTACACGGAGGCAAATCCTGCAATATTACACTATAATTTTGTAGCAATGGTGCCCAAACTTGAATTAAGTCGTCCGTTGCAAAGTACGTCGGTATTAAGCATCGCTTATAAGGTTAAAATTAAAATATCTAGTAAAATCCTTGGTACTAGACCAAGGATACGCTAGATTGTGTTAATGAACTTTTCATAATGGTTTCTCAGCTTGCGTTTAAAAGACGCCCATACACCGATGACATTTTTGGTACTTTTCCACATTGACATGCGATTGTGGTGTACATCGATAATCGTCCTCAACTAAAAGAGGCAAACAACATGTAGTCCAGACGAAGTTTTGTACACGACGCTGATAAGGCAAGAGCTTCTACCAGTCTCATGATATTGTACCTTACTTAAACGCCTCGGGTTTCCAAAATAATACATTAATCGTTTATAGGCGTTTCAGCCCCGAACCAGGAAGAAGCACGTGGTCGGTACTTGAATTCTGAGGTCAGTTGCATAAAAAAATATTAATTCGTCACTTGAAAGTCAAACATTGTTTACCACTTTACTGCTGTTTCAAGTCATATTAAAGCTAATTTTGTTGCCTCCTTCAAATACGAACAAGTATCCCTAAACTGATAGTTGAACTGGGGTTTGTGGAATGAGAGAAAAACAATACATTAGCCATTTCGCAGCGTTTCAGTGTTTGATGAGGAATCAATCTGTGACTCTATTCGTTTTCTGAACTCTAGCTAATAATGGTTTTGCTTAAATAATTCTCAACCAGTTTACCACTATATCAATCAATACTAACCGTACCTTAGTTCACCTACCTACCTACCCTATCTAACACGACAAACAACACATAACCGATGGCGGGGTGTGTACAAACAGTACGTTAAGTGCAATTTAGATAATAACTCATTAAGGGCAAGTATAATATATAAATGACGGTTTTATTATTTGGTTAGACAATTCATTGCTTTTCTAATCGATCCCCTAATGTTCTCATTTACATATAATCTTGTGGCCGCGACAAAATTATTCACCAACGCATTGTACGTAACCAGGTTCAAGTTGCCAACGATTGGCTGGCGTGAAAATAAAAGCAGTTGTCCAATCGCATGTAGTGAAAGATTGACCTGATGTTCTTATTAGCCATAGTGTGCATATCGCTCGGTTTGTTATGTAAGATACTGTCACCGGCGTTTACGAAGATTTCATCCATTCGGCGCTGGTGAGAATGTCGTCCTGGTTGGCCTTGAGGTTTCTGTCAACAATATGGATATTTCTTTATTCTGTTGAATGTCTACAGAATGTCAAATCAATGGATTTGCTAAAATCGAATATAATTTTCAATGAGTTTCTAAACGAAGTACCATCACTCGACGAATACACCATAGAAGCTGGTGACGATGATTCATCAACATTTCCGTTCATTGAAGCGATCGTTCAACGCACGACCAAACAGTATATGCGGTATATTCAAACGGAACGCAATTGGTTGGAACGTATTTTACAATCCGTGCGAGAGGAGCGCGTTATTCGATCTCGATACAATTGTTCGACGGATGCATGCATTTATAAAATTCAATTATTTACCCATCACCTCCCAAAGCATATATTTGAACACAAGTCAAATTTACATAAGCGTTTTAGACGCTCTGTTGACGAAACAAACAATACGAACTCAACCAATGACACGTTAAATTATAAAGAGCTTAGAGATGACAAATCCGTACGCAGAACTTCACGCAGACGACAACGCCGTGTAAAACGTAGTGCAAAGAAGGACGATTTCCTCGGTGAAGACGATGCACTGAGACTGCCAGATATTTCACAGCCGAAACACGATGCAAGTTCACCGGAATCACAGGAAGGTGTAAAAACACGGATCGATCAATCCAATCCAATTTCTCCACAAATCGCTTTTGGAGATGGGGAGAAAATTAACTTGGAACGTGTCAGTCAGGAAATCCTATCCGAGGCACTTTCGAGAGAATCCAAACTCATCAATTTGAAACTTGTTTCATCCACTAGTGAGCAAAGTACCTTGCCGGTGACATCAGAAACAACAGAACATTATGTTGAAGAAAAAAGTGCTCCGACAACTGAAAGTTTAAACGTAGAAAATCAGTTAGGAACCGAAGTGGAAGTGAAGATTTCTGTCGAGGATGTTCAAACATCACCGTCAAGCTCGGGAGAAGGCGAGATTAATCGGCCCACCGAGTCATTGGACGTAGACAAATCGATGATGCATCAAACAAGCGAGCACATTGATTTAACTGAAACGACGCTTGAAACGGAAGCTAGTGATGGTAGCGAAACAACCGTACAAGTGACAGAAGCTGAACAAACGTCAAGTGAACCCACTAAAGCGTCTTCCGAAGCAGTTACATTTGGGGATACCATCACCTTTGGTTTGAATAAGTTCGTGGGTAAAGGATATCAAAATTGTACCGGCAGATACACGCATTATTGTTTGAATGCACTGAAGTGTATTTATATCGCGGTTTTGGAAACTGCTGTGTGTTAGTAAGTTCCAACGTAATATTGAACATGAAATTTAGCGTCACAATTCCCAATGTTTTGATAGAAGTGACAACGAACCATATCGTATGGAATATATGTTAACGATGCTTTTTAAATATTGATTACCTGAATTGAAGGCAACTTTAGCCAGCTTTAAACGCGGTGTTCACAATAATGAACCAAGCAGCTATTGGCCCGTTCAAGACGCATAGGACAAGAGGAATTCAGGGTAATTCGATGTATGTAATGGTTGAAAAAAGCATTTCGATTAACAAAAACCATTGAATATTGATGACAAAATGTATGGATAACGTACGCGGAAAGTAGATTGCCATGTGTATAAAGATTCTTAGAAAGAACGATTTCATAAAAACTCGGCTAATTCAGTTTTTAATCCATGCAGGCAATTTGAGTGGATATTGTTAGAAAGTAACTTGTTCCAAGGAAAATAGACATGAACCAAATCAAAATGTCATTTATCATCTAGACAAGAATGGGTACCACCAGCGCATAACCACGGCTACGAGCATATAGATTACCGCTGCATGTAAAATGTATTTTCATGAAATGAGTTGGTGTGGATTATTGTGTAAAACGGGATAGGGTCTCCTTTAATTGCTTACTAAGACAAGTTTAACAGATTCATTTAGGATATCTTTTTGATACGGCTTGTTAAGCATAACGATGGAGTAGGTGTCTTCAAGGTCACGCGAGCCGATTTTTGTGCAATCGATTGATTTCCCACATTTCGAAGATTATAATTGTTGAACCTGGAAATCAGTCTGTTATCTAACGATCAGTTGTAAAGAGCATCGGACTGAAAATCACCATTTCTGAGACTACAAAGCTGACCCACGCCTGATCTTCACACTAATGACCCATCATTGATTCGAAGATCTTGTTAATATTATTAGCAACCCTAGCATGCTCTGATATATTTTTGTTATAAATGTTTAGAAATTCCATGAAGCAAGATCGTAGTTTCGCAACATAAACAACATAGGAAAGATGCTCGAATTTTCCCCTAAAGTAAAAATAAAATCGTCAAAATGAGAAAATTACTTCTAAATAGGCTATAGGTATAATTCGAGCAGATAACCTATCCCACGAACTTCATTGTTCATATCGCCAATGGTAACCAGCACCACTAGTTAGTTTACCAGTTAAATTTCACAAGTTTCAAACACGCCGAATATACTCTGATGGAAAACTGTTTTAGTTAATATGCTGCTGGTGTCCATAAGACCGTTGCTGTTTTATTCACATGAAGCGGCACAGATGAAATGATTTCATCACATTGCGAAACGCCAGAGGCTTTAGCAACCATTCTTCGAAGATCCTTTTACATTCGAGTATAGCGCGGCATTTGGCTAAACATAATTTTCCAAACGTAAAACTCTCGATCGAGTGGCACGCGTACTAACCACCTATCAGACCTAGCAGGACTTCATTGAAATATTTAACAGATATTACTAGTAACATACAAATAGATGTAAAATTGAAAGAGGTAACCTTATGCCGGTTTATATTTGGGAAATTTTCACCCGAGACATTCCCACGGATCATGAATACATACCTGATACCAGTCATGTTCTCTATGGCTTAAGAAAAAAGTAGAACATATGGAGCGAATCTATCACCGCTCAACAAAACCAGTTCTCAACATCCGAAACAAGCTATCTGAAGAACGGATGGCTCACCCGAAGAACCAGAGGACACGTTATCCTAGTTAAAAAATATTTCATACCCTAAACAATCTTCACGAGAATGGATATGCGAAACTATGTAACACATGATTAAACGCTTGTGGTGCCCCATTCCTGGCTGAACTGTATAAGGTATTTTTATTCCGTCCGTGTCGGATTTACTTGACAAGGTTTACCTTCTACCGTTATTTACTCAGCTAGCGTGCGTGAGTTTAAAGCTGAATTAGACGAGTTTTATTGAATTATTCGTTTCCCAACAGCTTATATACTGTCTAAGCTGGTTGCTCAACGTGCATTTCTTAACTTTTGTTTCAATTTTTACCATTTTATGGTTCTTGCTGAGCTAAATGCTTTTTCGACCATTAAATACCTTGAATATTCTACACCAGTGCATTTGAAAGGGTCACCAGACAAGCTGAATGGAAACGATTTGAATACAAAATTTGCTTCCTTTTCAATCTATACAATATTTGCTAGTAAGATCTCGAGATGTTCCAACTGTTTCCAAAGTATACAGCGTGAACTGGTTCCAAAATGTATTCAAATGAACTCGAAGACGCGGTTCCTGTAAAACCCATTAAGAAACATCATTTGTATAAACTGATAGAGAATTTTTAAAGGTAAAATCTGTACTACTATTTTTATTCACCAAACTGAACTCTACGCCAACAGTGTGTTTAGTAGATGTTAGAGTCCCATGTTTTAAAACTTTCTTTCGACTGCAGAGTTTAAACGTACGTTTTCGACATTCAAAGATGTGGAATAGATCTTGCCTGGTGCCCTGCGTATCTCTTTGGACGAGAAAATACTTCACCATTTTTGAAAAACATCACAATCACCCGAAGCCACCATATAACGAACGAAATGCGCACGCGTTGAATTTCGTGCCTTTGAATCAATTTGAACTTTACAAATAATGTGGTTCAAATAGTATAAACATTGTTTAATTGCAGTCACACAATAAGGTTAGCTAAAGCGTGAAGTTAGGAAAATGAGATATTTTTCACGAGGTTTGTGGTAAATCTAATTGAAGAGATTTAATGTAGCCTGTAAAGATTCGCTCCTGAAAACCTCGTATTCATTTCTCGATTCTAGTTGCCGACCGGGATACACTGGAGTTCGCTGTGACATGTTCAACCTACCACAAACCTTGGACACTCTACGATCATTTCGTGAACATGAGTTCGACATCACTTTGTTGCAGGAGCACAGCGCAGAGAACGTCTATGGAGTGGTTGAGGCGACAGCGTAAGTTCCAGTTCGGTTCACGATTTTCCAGTGAACATTATTCGATTACTAATACACTGTGGTGCTCACGTCCCCATCACTTACATACCAGAAACGCTTGCGACTCAGTACTCGTGGCATGCAATGTAGAACGGTTTATCTGTGCAGTAAGGTCATACATCCACTCGTACTTGCCCAATCAATATAGATTCTCATGCTTATTTTTTTCAGGAGATACACAGTCAACGCGGTACTGGAGGAAGAACTTCTTTCCGGATGGAACGATGTTTTGCCGTAAGACGAAGAGCACCACAGACACAAAGAAACATGGAAAGAACGAGAAACAAAGGAGCTAAATACTTTTGAATTGTCATGTTACGTGTGAAGGGACAATATCGTGTTACTATTTTGAGACAAATCATTATAGAATAGTAGAAACATCTAAGAATACTCGTTTGTTCATATCCATTTGTATAAGCATCTATATCAATGTTATTACACTCTTCACAATATTCTTGTGTGTAAAATGTATTGGAACATGGTTGAGACAAATAGAGTGGTCAATGTCATATCCTTTAGTTCCTTATCAGGCATTTAGGTCTGATAGGTACAGCGTTTATTTTTGGTTTCGTGAAAGGTATATGTAATATTGTACAAAATAATGTGGTCGTGCAGATCAAGGTCAGATAGCATTTTCGGTCCTCACGTTGACTTTTCGAGACTGAACCTCGAGGGCATTCAATCCGACGTTAATCACGCCACCCCCGTTTACGGTTCAGATGTCTATCTCGTCACCATTCACCCTTAGAAGGCAACCTATTCAACGCTAACCACGTTCCGTCCCAAATCTCACAGCACAACAAAATGTTATTTGCTTAAGCGTCGGACAAACATTAAAACAGTTCATCTCTTATAAACGAAGCTCGAAGACAAGGGCCCCTTCGACCTGTTTTCTACGCGGTTTCGTGCCAATCGGATCCGTTCGAGCATTCACCATGTTTGGCTTTTCTGACCGATCTCGAGGAATTTCATATCGCTTCATAGCAGGTGTTGTTCTGTTCGTGTTTTAAAGCCGGCTGTCATTTAAACCGCTCTTACGCGATTCTCTGTGTAACCCAAAGTTGTCAGTTTGCGACAGTTGTCATCGGTTTTTTAAGCTGTTTCTACTCTTGAATGGTGATAGAGGACGCTGTACCGTAAGCCACTAAAGAGCCATTGAATGACAATATTCACAAGTACTAAATGAATCCAATCACTAGATATAACACTAGGCTATCGCAGTTATCTTTCTAACCGCTATTAGCAAACATTTCAAGATTCAAGAATTTATGGTCACAAAAAGCACATAGCTTCACAATTACCATATCATAGTAAATATTCGTTTAGGAAAAAGGTATAGTAAAAACATGTAATGTCAAGTATAGTCCAGTTGTATAGTAACCATGAGTCAACACGCAGGTGTCGTTCACCCCAGTGACTGATGAGGAAATAGGGTTAATCAAATTTTTACAAGGGTTCAATCGGATAGTAAATGTATATCCGAAAAATGAGTAACACTGGATAGGGCAACTTATCCAGATGTTGAACATTAGATGCCTTAACTCATGTATCGAAGTGCTAGTATAGGAATATAGCGGACATTTTAATGGGCCAGCATTCGCCCCTTTATCGTTTCTTGAGCGGTTTTGCGCCCAATTAACTTGCCAAATGGAGACACTACGAGCATGCGCAGTGACATCGCAGTTAAATGAAGAACAAAACCCATCGTCTCTCCACGGTTGCCTGTGAATCAAAATTTATACTATCCCGTAAGCAAGAATTATGCGATAAACGAAGTTCATCCGGAAATGATGTAATTCAGAGAAAAACGTGTAAGAGGACGGTCAAAAATAATCTCAAATTCAAAGTTGAATTCCATGCAACTAAAAGTCAAACAACAACAAAAACAACAACGAAAAAATGATTGAAAAGTTAAAAAAAACAAGCTGTACACGAGGTAAAAAGACATTAGGTGATTGCATTATGTGTTCAACCATATGAGCGACAAGACTGTTCGCTAGTTCGAAATATTTGAGCGAAATTCACTCGAAACATGAAGGTTATTAATTTCAAAAACGGAATTTGTCAAAACAAACATCGTGAGCTTGAGGACGGACAAGAATTTGGATGGTCTGAAATAGGATGAAGTAAATGCGGTCATTGGAATGTGCTCCAAATTACAGTAAATTGTTAATGCGAATTCACGGTCGAGTATTCATGGATCCGGTAAACGCTCGAAATGCTATCCTCCGAGCCTCTAGAACTTCACGCTCACGTCGTTCTAATTGTGTAAGACGTTGCAACTCCAAAGTGGCAGCCAGAGGTTGTTTAATGTGTTCCGGAGCTGGTGTTTCTATAATGGGACCGATAAATTGCGAGCCAAATTGAATTATGCGTTTGGGGAAAAGCCATCGCGTTTGTATTCGCAAAAGATCCTTCTCGTAGAAAATACCAGCAATCTGTGGGGGATTTATTCAACAAGATTCGAACACATACCAAACCACAAATGCACACCAACGCAGTCTCCGGAGATCCTGTAGCTAATTGCAGTCCAAATAAATAGGGAAAAGATTTCCCGGTGATTGGAATACCGAAAACATGCGCGATCGGTACCCATG
This sequence comes from Atriophallophorus winterbourni, assembly GCA_013407085.1. Taxonomy (NCBI): domain Eukaryota; kingdom Metazoa; phylum Platyhelminthes; class Trematoda; order Plagiorchiida; family Microphallidae; genus Atriophallophorus; species Atriophallophorus winterbourni. The sequence goes on along the minus strand of JACCGJ010008565.1, from coordinate 3,129 downwards.
GAATATCCAGAAAGTATGGGACGAAAAATGGGAAAATCAACCCGTATCTGGTAGAGAATCACGGTCAATGGAAAACTTACGGCCCAGAGGGAAGTACATGGTACTCGAAATGGAACAGTCTGAGAACAAATGTGGCAAAGAGTTCACAAACGGTAGTGGTTGTCGCACAATATATGACATATGACTGCAGGAATTAAGAGTCAAACGATCAAGCGAACACAATTTACCAGAAACTTGCGCGGACCAAAACGCCGTTCAAAAATACGAAAATAATAGAGTAGAAAGCCGCCACATATGAGATCTTTTGTGTTCAAGAATGCGAGTTTGCACAAGATCAAACGCCAAATCGATCCATGTTCGAAGATGTCGTCCAGATTGTACGTAAACCAGTCGCGTTGCCTCGCAAATGGCATACGTAAAATCAAAGAAAACAAGACGCAGAAGGCCAGGAGACATTTTGTGATGGTAGTCTTGTCTAAAAAAAGACACACAAGAAACAAGCTGACGTCATTAAATTGCGATCAACCAAATACGCACGGTAATGGCCGTGTTTGGGGCAGAGATTTAACTCCTTGTACAGATGTACGAAAGCAGACGGAAAGGGCAACACAAATTAAATAAGTTCGCAATTAACACATGCACCAGTCTGTGTGGACTGATGCAACAAAAGTTCGCTTCGCTGTTTCGGATCCGTGATCGGAGCACTAACACGCTCGGTGAAAGTGGACATTACAATTTACGGCATAGTGCCGAGTGGTGTCATATAACACTTGAGATAATCGCGCGAAAGATACGCTACCGTTCAAAGGTGCACGCATTCTCGTTACATGTTCATACAATAATCATGTGATGTAAAGAATTTCTTTTTTACCATAAATCCTTGCGCTAAACACTAATAGCTTCTACTATTCTCAGTATATCTGAAAATACAGCCGAGCTCAAGAAGCAATCGATAGAAGACTTGTCGGCTATACAAATCAACACATATTCATAATGTTTGGGCTCAGTCGAAGCCATCGAATGAATTTAGGGCACAGGATTGAGTTTTAACTATTTTTCATCCATGTGCAACTTGAATTGAATGAATTATGACATAAATATCATTTTGTCTGACTGGAGAATGATGATAGATATAGCGGTTTAAATCTGAAAAAAATGATTGCATGAGTCAGATTGATCAAACAAGTCAGAATACACGGGTTTACAGCTTTCACGTTTATGAAAAATCTTCAACAGTCTCCAGAGTTAATCAGGAAAAACATGAAACTAGCTTAACAATGTAAATAAAAAGCTGCCTACTGAGTGAGAAACACAGCTGAGTATAATAGAAAGACGTATCGAAATATTGGAAACGCTAGACCACTGAGCAAGTTAATTAAAAAAAGAGCGTATGAGACAACCGTTAGCGTGACAATTAATACCCAACTCTGAAGAGCAATTTGACTTTGTTTCAATTAATCACGTGCAGTCTATGACTGTGCGGCACTTTGTCTGCATCAGGCTTGTGCCTTCATACATACATATACGACCCCGACACAAGTAGCCGATACCGATATTGTTAAATTGTGCGTATGAAGCCATCGACTGAGATTTCCTGGTGGAAATCTGGCGCTTTAAATGGCGGGAGTTGGTGCCAGCAAGATCAAGCCTGTGCTCCGAAAACAAGCTGGTCAGCCTTTCGTCGTTGTCAGTTCAATGAAAATCAAGACTAATCCTTCCACTAAAGAAATGCTTGTTTGAAGATAAATGATCTGCACACAGTAATATCTCCAATTAAGATAACGATGTCATTCCTAGATAAAAATCAATTGTATTCTTGTACATTTCCATAGAACTCATCGTTAACAAGGTAAGAGCTACACTTAGTCGGTGCGAAGACAGTAACTGCTAAAAAATTGAGGCATTAATTGCGAAGTGGACATTTTTGCAAGACTCATACAGTTTCACTGCAAGAAAGCGTTTATTAACAGGGATTAATTCTAACAGTGCAATCTCAGCTCTGACACTCAAAACGATTGCGACACCAGCCTGGCCGGATACCCTGGCGTCACCATAACTTGACAGACATAAACGGTAAGCTTTGTGTAAGTTCAAAGAATCAGATAGCTGTATGACCAAGCTACAATTCAGTGTTTCCGACAAACATTGTCGAAACTATCAAGTGCACGGACCGCGGCTGCTTGTTGTCTCATGTGCGCTAACGTCCGAACGTTAAACACTATTAATTCAAATGGTAAAAGCGAGGGAAAGAACGTTCTGGTCGAGTTAGAAGCCGGTGCAGTTGAAGCTATATCTGAAGACCTTGAATAAGCCATACCTCTGTCAGTACTACGCAGTAAAAGATTACAAATAGAAAAATGGTTGTTATAAACATTTGCATGCAGTGTGATAGTGGTGAAAGCAAATTGAGAGAACAGAGAGCATACGAGCACAGAATCTTTTATTTTACTTGCATTTCTGTTGCTTGCAGCATATATGTGTTTTTGCTAGGAAATGCAGTCACATGAAGTATTTAATGGGATAGCTAATAAACCCGTCAATCTATCTGTCTAAAGGTTTTGACATTTTGACATAATGCCAAGGAAGAGCGAAGTTGTGTATCTTATTTAGGGTCAGATTGAGAACAAACATTTCAACCAACCTGCCACATCAACAAGATATATAAGATGGGATAGTAGCGAAAATTCGGATTTTGATTTCCATCAGCATTGATAACAAACATGTGTAAATACGGGCCACATACAAGAGGTAGACCATACATATATATGAAAGGTTAATCAGTGTTTTATTAACGCCAAGTCAATTTAAAAAAAGCAACAAAAAGCCAGGCCATGTGCGAACGTAAACAAGTCAATTACGTAATAAGGATCAGATCAAAACAATAACAACAAGCAAATATAAAACACGGATTAAGGTGTACACGAAACGATAGATGTTGTACTTACAGAAACCAGAGTGACTTTCAGGCGCCAACATTGATCTGTAATAATCCCTGGTTTAAGCAATCGAAAGCACAACAGAGAATCGCTGAAATCAAAACAAATAGGAGGTAAAACGTAGGTGAAAATTAGTTTTGCTGCAATTCTTATATGCACACAGATTATTGGCCGGCACGGCACGGATGTGCAA
>JACCGJ010008563.1:0-28770 GCA_013407085.1 Atriophallophorus winterbourni | reverse complement strand
TCTAAGTGCCAAATATGTAACAAGTTCGGGAACCGCCAAATAAAAGAACCAATGTTTTGTCGCAAAATACCAGAGCGCCCTTGGCAACATATTGCAGCTGACCTGTTTTCACATGCAACAAAAGATTATTTACTTTTGGTGGACTATTTCAGCGACTTTTTCGAAATAGAGAAACTGAATACCACATTTGCTGAAGAAATCATGGCGAAAATGAAAAGTCAATTTGCGAGGTATGGTATCCCAGAGAGTGTCAGATCCGATGGAGGTCCTCAGTTTTCGGCAAAGCAGTTTGCAGACTTCGCTGAAAAATGGCGTTTTAAACATGAAATTTCCAGCCCTTACCACAGCCAATCCAATGGTAAAGCAGAATCGGCAGTGAAAGAAGCGAAGAAAATAATGAAAAAATGCCTGGAGGCTAAAGAAGATCCATATTTAGCGCTCTTGGAACACAGAAATACTCCATCAACCGATATAGATTTAAGCCCAGCTCAAAGACTCATGGGTAGACGCACAAGGACGAGGATACCTATTGTTACCAACCGTCTGTCCAGACATGACGTTACATGGGACGTCATCAATCAGCAATTAAAACAGCGCATGGAGCGCGAAAAACAGGTATATGATGAGGGTGCACGTGAGCTACCCGAATTGTCTGATGGAGATACTGTTTGGATACAACCCTTCGGAATGGGAGCTGAGAAATGGGATCTTGGAACTGTCCGTGGTCGTACGGGTGAAAGATCTTAAGAGGTGAATAGGCAACATGGAACGGTTAAAAGAAATAGAGTACATTTAAGAAAGCAAGAACCCATTGAGTCAGACGAGATGTGTGAAAGGGATCCAGAGCCTCCAAACGAAATAAATTTGCGCAACCGCACAGTACGTAAGTTTATTTGAAAAACGGAAGGATGTGGAGTGGCTGTCAGCATGAATACTCATTGTCCAATCAGAATGCAGTATCTGTCAGTGTGTCTATCTCTTTATTGTAATTCCCATGATGATTCAGATGTTTGTTGACGTGTAGTGAATACACATCTGTCGCTCTGATCTTGACTTTTCTACACGGTGACGAGGATGATCGACGAGAAAATGTCGGATAGAACTGACAACGCCCGATTTAGCGGATTCAATGTTCGACCACCGGCAGCACTCATGATGGAAGGTGATGACGGATTGGCAGAGAGATGGAAACTGTGGAAGCAACAGTTTAGCGATTTTCGGACGTTGGCGAATCTGACGAATACCGATAAAGCGTATCAAATGGCGACGCTGAGGAATGCGCTTGGTGATCAGGCGACGAATTTCATACAGTGTTTCACATTTGATGAGAACGAAGACGCAGATGACTGGGAAAAAATCATCGCGAAGCTCGAAGAACATTGCCTCGGTCAAGTAAACGATACATTTGAACGATATAAATTCAATTGTCGCGTCCAAGATGCCGATGAGCCGATCGAACATTTCATCCGAGCATTGAAACTGATGGCTGAGACATGCAACTTCTGTAAATGCATGAAAGACAATTTAATCAAGGATCGTCTGATCATCGGAGCAAACAACAGAAGTCTCACGAAGAGATTATTGAAGGAAAGCAACCTTACATTAAAGCAATGTATCAATATATCCATGAGTGAGGAGGCGGCCGAGAAAAAGGCAGAAGCCCTCAGAACTCACTCTTGCGAAGAAATCAATAGAATTAATGCGGAGAGAACTATCCAATCGAAAAGAATTTGCAATTTTTGCGGCAGGAAACATGAATTTAAGAAGGAACTATGTCCTGCGTGGAAGAAAGCATGTACTCGATGCGGTAAAGCAAACCATTTCGCGATTTGCTGTAGATCTTCTGGGATGACAACGACAAATACGCAGCGCTCATTTCCGAATGTCAGTGTCGTTCAGGGTGAGGAACAAGTAAATCACATCCGTTCTTCCGAAATCGAGGTAAATGGCAAGAAGGTTCGTTTCCAAATGGATTCAGGTGCCTCCGTTTGTCTCATTCCGCGTGCCTACGTACAAAATGAGCCCCTATCTGACACGAGAATCGTTTTGCCAATGTGGAACGGCACGACTGTCAAGCCAATGGGGAAATTTACGGCGTCTCTGCGCAATCCAATTAGCGGTAAGCGTATAGAACATGTAATGTACGTTGTTGATGAAAATGTTTCACCGCTACTCGGAGTTGAGGCGATCGAAAACCTGGGAATGATTACCTTTAATTGTATTAACAATATTAATTCGGACCTAACAGACATTTTTCTAAAGTATCAAAGTGTTTTTGATGATAAATTGGGGAAGTTTCCCGGACTTTGTAAGCTGTCAATTGATGAGAATGTAACACCAGTCGCGTTATCAATACGACGTTTACCATTTGCAGTGAAGGACAGATTTGAGTTAGAATTGAAAAGACTACAGCTCGTTGGGGTCATCAGGAGAGTTGAAAAACCTACCGAATGGGTCAGCCAGGTTACCGTCGTAACAAAAAAGTCAGGTGAAATGCGCATATGTATCGACCCGAAAGCTTTGAACATGGCCCTCAAGCGAGAGTATTTCAGACTTCCGTTGTTAGAAGATAGTTTGCCGAGGTTGTCTGGTGCAAGATATTTTACGAAAGTGGATCTGTCTTCAGCATTTTGGCACGTGTGTTTGGACGATAAATCCAGTTTTTTGACGACATTCGGAACCCCCGTTGAAAGATTTCGTTGGCTTCGTTTACCATTTGGACTGAAAGTTTCTAGCGAGATATTTCAAAAACGGCTGCTACAGGCCATAGAAAACCTTACAGGTGTAATTTGTATAGCGGATGATGTTTTAGTGTTTGGAAGAACAAAGGCAGAACACGATCAGAACCTAGACAAACTTCTTCAACGATGCCTCGAACTGGGCATTAAACTCAAGAAAGCGAAAATTGAATATTGCACAAATGAGGTAACATTTCATGGTCATGTCCTATCAAGTGACGGTATCAAGCCAGATCCTGCAAAAGTGGAGGCCATTAAACACATGCCTCCTCCTACAGATGTCAAGAGTATAGCTCGTTTTAACGGTATGGTGAACTACCTCAGCCGTTTTTTGCCTTGTTTATCACAAATAATGGAACCGATCAGGCGACTGACACATAAAGATACACCATGGGTCTGGGGGATACAGCAAATACAGGCCTGGGAAAAAATTAAAAGACTCATATCTAATGCACCTGTTTTACGATATTACGAACTTCGATTGGAATTAGTGATACAGTGTGACAGTAGCCAAAACGGTATCGGCGCCGTACTGATGCAAAACGACCAACCTATAGATTTTCGAAGTCGAACGATGAGCGATGCCGAAACTCGCTATGCACAGATTGAGAAGGAACTGTTGGCAGTCGTATTTGCGATAGAAAAATTCAATGATTACACATTTGGCCGAAAGACTATAGTACAAACAGATCATAAGCCTCTGACCACAATAGTTAAAAAACCACTCGATAAAGCACCGCGTCGTCTACAGTCAATGCTAATCCGACTGCAGAAATACGATTTCGAAATCATTTACAAGCCGGGTAAAACCATGGTCCTTGCGGACACTCTATCGAGAGCTCCATTGAAATCCGTAGCCGCTGCTAACCTGGATCTTGTAGAAGTACACTTTACGCTCGCAGAAAGCGATATCAGGTTGCCACGAATCCGACAAACTATGGCTGAGGATGACGATATGAAAAAGCTCGAGGAACAGATAATCAGTGGCTGGCCAGATAGTATCGCGATGGTTGACGAACTCATTCGACCTTATTACAAAATCCGAGATGAATTATCAACTGAGGATGGGTTGATCTTCCGGGGCGAGCGACTGGATATCCCACGATCGGCCCGAAAGGTGATGTTGCAGGAGTTACATCGATCTCATTTGGGGATCAACGGTTGTACTAGAAGAGCCAAGGATACGGTATATTGGCCAGGCGTCAGTTGCCAAGTGAAGGATTTCGTCTCTAAGTGCCCAATATGTAACAAGTTTGGGAACCGCCAAATAAAAGAACCAATGGTTTGTCGCAAAATACCAGAGCGCCCTTGGCAACATATTGCAGCTGACCTGTTTTCACATGCAACAAAAGATTATATACTTTTGGTGGACTATTTCAGCGACTTTTTCGAAATAGAGAAACTGAATACCACATCAGCTGAAGAAATCGTGGCGAAAATGAAAGGTCAATTTGCGAGGTATGGTATCCCAGAGAGTGTCAGATCCGATGGAGGTCCTCAGTTTTCGGCAAAGCAATTTGCTGACTTCGCTGAAAAATGGCGTTTTAAACATGAAATTTCCAGCCCTTACCACAGCCAATCCAATGGTAAAGCAGAATCGGCAGGGAAAGAAGCGAAGAAAATAATGAAAAAATGCCTGGAGGCTAAAGAAGATCCGTATTTAGCGCTCTTGGAACACAGAAATACTCCATCCACCGATATAGAATTAAGCCCAGCTCAAAGACTCATGGGTAGACGCACAAGGACAAGGATACCTATTGTTACCAACCGTCTGTCCAGACATGACGTTACATGGGACGTCATCAATCAGCAATTAAAACGGCGCATGGAGCGCGAAAAACAGGTATATGATGAGGGTGCACGTGAGCTACCCGAATTGTCTGATGGAGATACTGTTTGGATACAACCCTTCGGAATGGGAGCTGAGAAATGGGATCTTGGAACTGTCCGTGGTCGTACGGGTGAAAGATCTTATGAGGTGAATACGCAACATGGAACGGTTAAAAGAAATAGAGTACATTTAAGAAAGCAAGAACCCATTGAGTCAGACGAGATGTGTGAAAGGGATCCAGAGCCTCCAAACGAAATAAATTTGCGCAACCGCACAGTACGTAAGTTCATTTGAAAAACGGAAGGATGTGGAGTGGCTGTCAGCATGAATACTCATTGTCCTATCAGAATGCAGTAGCTGTCAGTGTGTCTATCTCTGTATTGTAATTCCCATGATGATTCAGATGTTTGTTGACGTGTAGTGAATACACATCTGTCGCTCTGATCTTGACTTTTCTACAGGTTTGCACAATAACAACTCAAGGATGGCGAATATTTTGATTCCAGCCCATCTAGTCGACAAGCGCCAACGGGTGGTTTACAAGCTATCCTGCGTGTTACGAAGACGTAGCTGGGGTAATTTGAAGACAGCTTAGACAATCTGTTGAGGAACTATTATTATTTTCCTCAAAAACTCATTATAATTTATGATTCTCGATTCTGATTGGTCCATTTTGTCGGCCATAATGATTCAGTGTATAAATACACACGAGCGGCAGCCTAATGGCTTTGTGGTCAGAGACGGTAACGCTCTTTGTCGCCTTTGTTCTTGCTACGCTTAGTGTTGGGTTTAGTTAGTCACTTGTGACTAATAGCATAAAGGTTTTCAGTGTTAAACATTTTGGGTAGTTAATACTTGGGTTCTACTCGGGTAATATATAACACAATCATCATCAACATATTTAGCAGAACTTAAGCGTTCAAAAAACATTCGTCCGTGATTTCTTATTACCTTGGCCAACTTCGACATCCATCGAATGTCAGATGACATTGATTTCCGGGGAATATGTTGTTTATATCTGTGACTACTCATCCGTGCGAAGCACATCGAACTATTCAGAAAGTTGAGTCCATAATGGAAGCACTGAACTCGAGTTTCGCCTTTATTTGAGCTCATCAGCAGTGCATATCCTCCGCTTCGGGGGTGGGATTCGAACCCCCGACCTTAACCATTGTAGTCCCAAGCCTTAACGACCTGGGTTACCGTCCACCGTTTGACCGATCGCAATTAAGCTTTTATGAACTATTCTCCAGACAGGCACATTTGAGTAGCGTTGTTTGCCCGACCAGTTCATATTGAGCCAGCAACATCTGTTGTGGTCTCCCAACCGAACAGAAAACCGTGTCAGATCTTAACATCGGATACAGTGTAAGCTAAAACTGATTAGATCTGATGGGTATTGTTGTTTTTGTGATGTTTGGAGAATATGTTGTTGCGAAGTCGAGGATAAATCTCATTTGCAAATGGAAAATTTAGATTTCATGTGGAGACTAAGCTAGTCCCACAATCAGGCAATTGCAGCACCGGTAAACCTGTTTGGAATATTTTTCATGGACACGACAATAACGCATGATGGTAGTTTGTTTTAAGCCAGATTTTTCATTAATAAGTCGATATGACGTTCGAACTCTGCTTTTCGAACGCATATACACTATTAATGGAAAATCTGGCTTACAACAAAAAATGTTGTTTATATTTGTGACTACTCATCTATCACAAAGTTGGGACCCGTCGTGATCAACTTTGTGAATAGTTCGAGGTGCTTGGCAACGGATGAGTAGTCATAAATAATATATAATGATTTCCATTTAATGCTTGATATTGACTCACATTCACTGTCCAATGTTTCATTGGTGTAAGTGTATTGTAGAGCTTGATGTGAAAAACAGGAAAGGATATCCTTTGCTCTAATGATGGCCTTAAACATTATATCGGAAACAAAAACACAGACTGAGTGAAAGTAACGTCGGACCATTCAAGAGAGGCGTTCGGATTGCAAGTTCAGGGGATTGGAACCGAGTTTCATTAAATGCCACAGTGGGTGAAGAATCACATTAGCTATTCTGTTGATGAGGATTAGGCCACATCGAATTCATCTAAGCACGAGGGTGATCAAACCATCTAGATAGCAACTGCTCATAATGAAGACCATACAATCCGCTAAACAAATTGGTTGTTTTAATATTTCCATTTACGGTGAATGGAACACAAATTTAGATGGCTAAAGTAAACCGAAAGTATCAATGAGGAACAATAGAACAGGTCGCGACCAGGATTTTATTACAGATTCATGTTGGAATGAATAGCTCAATTATAGGCGAGAAAACGTCGGGAAATTGCAATAACTGATTGTAACCGATGCATTAATAGTCCACGGTTTTGGCTATCGAATTCCAAGCGTCGCTCAATGCATAAACCATAACCGCCTCAAGATCATCACAAAAACCGGACAGACAAAATATGATCGACAATGAGAACGAACCTGACACTCGAATGTCATATTAAACAGTCACATTTATGACTTGGTAAGTCGAGCAACTGCACACCAAAGACAGTTTTATATAGCATTCACCAAAATGATGCTCAAGCTGCACACACAGATAAGGTATCTCTTATTAGTAGACAATGAACGATGAGTTTTGCGAAAAGTGAGATACGGTTCCGTTGCATTTGTAGGAGATCTACTGAATAAATCATGTCTTCGTAGATATGCAATTGCGCAAACCACGCTGCGCTGCATGTGAAACTAATTCCACGTGCAAAACACTTTGGCTGGCTCCAAGATAATGATTTCAAACATACATAAAGTGGTCCGCTGCGCACTTACTTTCTATTACCATGAAAGCTCATTGGACTTTTGACAAAGGATGGAGGCAAATTTACTTCTATTTTGAAGATAATAAATCGAAAGACAGCAGGAAAATTATCGTTACTTTACAATACATTAATTAAAGGTGAACAGAACAAAAAAATAAATCGCCGGCGTGATATTCAACCGAGATGACCACGCGCTTTGACCTGCGGATGTCAGGAAGTGTAATCGCTGTTCCACTAGATCAGGTAAAAGCAAATGTTTCAGAAATTCGCAATATAACAGAATAAGTCAATCCCCAATGCAGACTCATGTCTAAATTGAATATGCAGGTTCAATCTTGCATACGCTCACTAGAGAATTGAAGTAAACAACTGTCACAGCCATCCATGCGTTAAGAATATAAGTATGTATATATGTATGTAGGTAGGTAGGTATGCATGTATTAATGAGTGAAAAAACAAGCCGCACAGTCATAGACTGCACGTGAGCTAAGATAAATTCAGGTTGCCCAGGCCCACACAGATGTGTGAATGGAAATGGCAACGAGACTCCAGCGTGTTAAAGTGTGCAGCTCACTGTCGGTGGCATACCAATATAGCACGGTGTAGAAGTACTACACGATTACACAAACGTGCAAAACAAAATATTTACTTAAGTGAAGTGTTACTCACATCCCCGAAATTACACTCCACTACCGGTTTCCACTGTTTGAAGGCTCACTGAACCTAATCTTATTGTCTCCACCTGATGACGGCAAGCAGCCAGAAACCGGTAGTGGTGTGTAAGTGCGGGCGATGTGAGCAACAGATTACTTTGGTCATCCAGAAGCACCTTGAGTGCTTGACCAGTAATCACTTTGTGATTCTGTGTTTGAACACCGTGGTTCGTTTTACGAAACCTATGCAACAGTGTCATTCAAGTATAACCTTGTTTACCATTTATCCACTGTTTCGAGGCTCACTGAACCTAATCTCACTGTCTTCACCTGATTACGGCAAACAGCCAGAAACCTGTAGTGGAGTGTTATTTCGGGGGATGTGAGCAACGCATTACTTTGGTCATCCATAAGCGACTTGAGTGCTTGACCACGAATCACTAGGTGATTCTGTGTTTAAACATCGTGGTTCGTTGTACGAACCCTACGCAACAGTGGCATTCAAGTCTAACATTGTTTAGAATATTCACTTATTTTAATTACCCTGCTCCAGCATACCAAAGAAAACGATCAGGAATTTGAGTGGAAATATAGTGCAAGCAACACATCGGACAATCATCCAACAAGTTTGAGTGAAACAATAAAAAAATCCATCTTGCGAGACTGTGACAAAAATGTTTTGTCGAGCGAAGCGGTGAACCGCAAACTTCCAGGCGAAGAATTGGGCTAAAGTATCACATAGCGAAATGCTAACCAACCATTAAAATATAAAACAAAATGGGATGACGATAAACACAAAGAAAGATTTACCAAAAAGATATTTATTACACTATGTACAAACATCATCATCATTATTCCGTTCATTTGACGGTTGTTTCGTTTGATTCTTGGAGCAATAAATGGTTATGATCATCCTTGTTATGTAATCTCCTAAACAGAGAAAACGAAGAAGGCATTACAATGGGGAGATAAATGCATGAAAAAGAAAAAAGAAGTGAACAATCGAAGACCCACATGCAAAACAATCGGATAGTTTTTAATTATAAGACGAAGCGGGGAAAAGCTTATCGTCGGTTATAGCAGGCACGATTGGTTTCTACCATAAGATGGTGAAAATGTAGAAGGGGAGGAAGATGTTTGATAGTACATTAGGGGAGGGGATCGAACCTGCCACGTTTCGCATGTACGTTACCGCGAGAAAGTCGCATCGCTATACTTTAGACCAGACCTATTTCGTACCTGATCATTGAGGGGTTGCATCAAATGGAGCATTCAGTAACAGCGAAGCACGAACCCATGCACCAACACGAAAGAAACAGGTCGTACTCCTAAAGAATAGCAGTCGATGGGACAAAAAGGACTATGATGCGAATTAGAATGATTTGATGCAAGGCACCGTGACTGAGATTCAAGAAGGCTTAATTGCGATCGGTCAAACGGTGGACGGTAGCTGAGACCATAAGGTATGAGACTACATGGGTTCAAATCAGACCCGAGGCAGGATATGCACTGCTGATGAGCTTAACTAATAATAGCGAAACTCGTGTCCAGTGCTTCCAATGTGGACCGTCGTGATAAACTTTGTGAACATTTCGAAGGCCTTGGTACTAATGAGTAGTCGCCAAAATATAATGTATCCTGCTAAACAACAATAGCATGCTATGACGCATGACAGAAGAACCATCAAAGAAGCCTTACTCGTCGATTAGAGGTGTAGGTACTTCATCCAAGTTTGCTAACGCTTGGTAATCAATAGATTCAGCAGTATTTCAAGTCCCACCCTTCGCCATCTTCTAGGCTTATATTGTGTCTAGGTCGTATGGCAGACGCGCATTCATTACTTGTTACCGGTGTAATGAAGTCTCCGATGATAATGACTATTAACCGAGCGGTGTTGCTTTATCTCACGATTGGCATCTCAAAAAAGTAGAAAGAGTAAAGAACGTATCACAAGCCAGCGTTGATAAATGATACGTTATCGAAACAAGATAAGGAACGCAGTGGCATACATTGTTGTGGTGTCTGTAGAAAAGGAGGAATGACACCTTTCGGTTGCCTTCGCCCCAACGATTAAGCGCCTTGGTTGGTAATGCGGATCACGACAGTCGACAGGGTGATTTTTCTTCAGAAACAATAAAACCAAAATAACGCGAATCTGATCCCTAATACTGCCTTCAATTCAATCTTCGGATCAGTCAGTTACACTGTATCCCCCAAACCAAGGGAATGACTGTTTTTAAATTTTGCAAACATGATGGCCAAAACGGGTATGTATGTATGTATGTATGTATGTATGTATGTATGTATGAAAGCACAAGCCTGATCCAGGCAAAGTGCCGCACAGTCAGAGACTGCACGTGGGCTAAAATACTGTCAGGTTGCCCAGGCCTAGACAGATATGAGGAAGAAAAAAGAACCGGAAATGGTACTGAGACTGCAGCGTGTTTCAGCATGCAGCTCACTACCGTTGGCCAATTAATTTAGCACGATGTTAGCCGCACAGCACATAAATGCTGCACGATTGCACATGTAGGCCATAGATACGGTGATAATTACAAGTCACGTCATTCATAAACATGGAAAACATACTTGAATTCACCAGCTAGCTGTTTCATCACTAATGCAGCAGGAGATTCCAGGTCGTTCAGGGCACCGAGTATGTTATCGATCAATACAGTGAATTCTTGCAAATGAGCAGGCGAGCTGTAGACAGTAGAAAAATAAAGAAAGCACTGACGAGTGGGTATCAAAATGAATAAATGAGTAAACTTGCTTCATCGTAGCCATTATCGTGTGCGTGACAGCGCAATTACGCTTGACGGGAATATGAGATAGGTGCTGAAGGCAGTACATTTTGGCGCTTGCATGAATGCACATCTCTAACCTCTACATTTTTAAAACCGTAGCCTAAGAGGTATATTGCAAATGAAAGAAGGTGTGAAGCGTCAGCTAACCGACAACAAGACTTCACTCCGGATTTTTCTTGTGACCATAAGTTTGCAGAGACTTGAAATTAGTGTTTGCTAGTTGATTGGCTTCGGAGCTAGATCGTTTTAAGGCATCAGTAACGCACCTTTACGTTCACGGGTTTGCAGTCGTGCAGTAATATTGTGCAGTAGAGCTAACGTTGTGTTACACTGATTTGCCACCGGTAGTGAGCTGTTTGCAGAAACACACTGCATTGGTATCTGTCTAAACTGGAGCATGTGCTGTATAAGTCTCCGGCACTTTGCCTGGATCAGGCATATGATCATGCCTTTACACGGCCCTTTCCGCCTAGTTTTATCAGACTTGTAACAGCCGCTGGAGAAGATAATAGACCATTATGACGCATGTCACGGATCCGGTATCCGTATGCGCTACATCACTCAACAGGGACAACAATGCAAGTAATATGAGTTGCAGTGCCTTCCTGCATGCCGCAGGAAGACCCAAACTAAAACCAGTTCGTACCAGTTAGGTAGATTTCCTCTGTTCCGCAGCACGGTCTACGATGGTGTACAAGAAGCCAAGTAAAACAACCAAAAGGACAAACGAGCGTATATTGATTCAGAACAATAATAATAATAATAATCGAGACTGAGGGACTAACCACGGGGAGAGCGCATGACGCCACAACCACAAAGGCAAAGCATGGAAGCGAATCAGAGCATGGGCGAGTCGCGCTTGTTTGGTACACGCGGACAACAGTTTCAAGACGATCAGCTTGAAAACGAAAACGAAAAAGTGGAACGGAGGGTAAAAATGCATAAAAGTGATCGCCATCGTAAAGAAACATCGGGAAAATAGACCAGGGGTTAGTTTACTGTAGTGCACAACAGTGGAATCAGTACCATGAATGGAAGAAACGAATGAAAGCCGAAAGCTTTTCATTTAAGTAGCATCCGTCGCAGCTTGAACATATCGTGAACGAGCAAAGTAGCAAACGATGAGGTGCTCTCTAAAACAGGTCTAAAGAAACTGTTCACCGTACTACGACAGAAAAGCTTACGCTGACTAGGTCATGTACATAGAATGGAAGATGGTGGTGCTCCAAATCAAGAAGTCCACCATTGGGCAGACCTCATTTGCGGCACAAATACGTTTGTAAAAGAGTCGTGAAAGTTCTTGATATTGACCTTACGAGTACGGAAGAACTTTGTCTTGACCGCTGAATTAGGAGGCACTGTGAAGCTGGAGGGACAGCCGATAGTGCTGTCGGCTACTGAACGTAGATCACGCCGTGCAACTGCCGCCGATCGACCGAATACTGCCTATCGCTGTAAGTGCTGCGGGGGAGATTGTTCCTTCCGAATCAGACTGTTTGGTGATGTATATGAACGATCGAAATCGACCACGTCATATGAGGATAAAGACGCCAAGAAATGCATCGTGCAGGTGCACATTACTTTTACTTTAAAGCTATTGTTATAATCTTGATTATGAAACTCGCACTTCCAAGTGATGCTCCCTGTAGCCTTAATATTTTGTGCTTCGTGAGTCATGCTAACCCCTGGAAACGAGCTCCCATTGTTTAGCCACATTCCAATCGTTTGACTCAGCCATGACAACGAATTTCCATCGGTCTCGCTATGCGCTCACCTACGTATCAGTTGTTTTTTTCTTTCATTTATCAACCTGATCAACTCGCTTTATCACAGGGCTAATCTGCACCTTCATATTTTGAATTTGTTGCTGTCCTATGACCACACGCCATGGCTATGGTAACACAGGACATTAGACATCTGCTCAATGTTCCGTTCCGGCCTTGTTCTGTTTTCTTGACTGTTGGGTTAAAAATAACACATCGATTGATAGAACGCAACGACTGTATCTGCTACATCATCCACTTCATCTCAACAGATTGCTTACGTAAAGCAAGGTGAACTGCGGCATACTGGCAGCAGGCTCATAATATATGGTACGCGCTAGTTGGGAACTAACGAAGAGCCACACAGTATTTTTTAGGTTTTACTCTCAAAGTTCTTAAGAATGGGCAATACATGGGAAAGTGGAGGTATGGAATGAAGGACCAGTCTACTCTAGAGGTGACTCCCTATCAATCTACCGCGCACAATCAGTTTTGAATAAAAACAGTTCAAATGGGGTCTAGATTAACCACGCAAGCGGGACCGTGCTACGAAAATGGAAGCCTACACGACAGTTGCCATATTGTGACTAGGAACAAAACGAGCTAACAAACTAGCGGGTGCAACGAAATGAGAGATTTAGAACAATGCGCAAAGAGCTACTGCTATCACGAGTATCAAAAGCATCGGCGATAAGATAAGCGGGTCATCACTTTTCTATTTTCGTTCCCATATCTGTCTAGGACTGGGTAACCTGACAGTATCTTAGCTCATGTGCAATCTATGACTGTGAGGCACTTCGACTGGATTACGCTGGTGATTTGATACATACACCAGCGTAAAAGATGACTGGAAACCATAGACCAGGTATTAGGCAGTACATGCGCCTTGCACCGATGACACGCTACTTAGGTTTAAAGAACAAAATGTGATGGTTAGACATATGGACCATAACTAGCAACCTTTCGAAATTCGACGCAGCCCGTTTTCCTGGAAGGGGTGGCAGTATGATTTATGATTAGGCAGTTATGATTTAGTATATGTATCATGGCAAGATTGCAGGAAGTATCTTTTCGGAGTGATTGTCTAATCTTCTATGTTATCAAGTGAAGTGACGAGGAAAGAATTTTATAATGCACGGCAGTGAACGCCGCAATGAAGCAGCCGTGCTGATGTCGCTTTCTTTAATCCACGAGAGTTGACTGAATGCCTGTTCCTGTATGCACCTCATCCTAGTTTGTTCGTGCTTGCTCTTCTACCGTTTCTGTAGCTGCACCAGTTCCGGTACATGATACCGCTGTTATGCTGTTCCAGACGATGATGATGACGCGGTATAAAAATCGCAAATGGTTTATGCCATCTATATCTGATTTATCTCAAGCATAGCCCGTTAGCATGCTAAGAATGAAAGGAAACGGTAGTGGGATTGCATGGAATACCACAAACGTAGTTCACCAACGACGGTATTCAATTGAGCATGATACTAATTGTGCGAAACAAAAAAATGCACAGTTGCACGATAGTGGTCAGCTAGGTCCTAAACACATTACTTCAAAATAAGGAACCAAACTGTCAGTGTCTGGAAGAGATCTGCTAATGAGAGTTCGAATGAATGCTGTAATTATCGTATGGTATGAAAGCACAAGCCCGATCCAAGCAAAGTGCTGCACAGTCAGAGACTGCACATGGGCGATATTACTGTCAGGTTGCCCAGGCCTAGACAGATATAAGAAATAGAGAATAAAGATGGTAGTGAGACTCCAGGGTGTTTCAATATGCAGCTCACTACCGGTGGCCAATCAATTTACTAGGGTGTTAGCCGCACAGCACATAAGTACTGTACTGCTGTAATTAGAAGCTGATGAGTGGTTTTATCTGAAACCAAGATATCAAATTTGTCGTTGCCAATTGCTCGATATCTCATCACCGCTTTGATCGAAACTGAAGACAAGCATCGATCGAGAAACTTAGTAGACTGGTACTGTAGAAAAACAACAACCAATAACTTAAACCTTGATTGTACTGTCCAAATCGTTCGCGAGATGAGAAAGCGTGCAAATACGAATAAATGATTCAAGTCCCTGAAGAGAATACGTTTGGGGAACGATTACGGATTCATAATACAACGAAATTTGAGTGAAATCAGTAAGAGCAGTTTCTGGTCTTGATTATATGGCTTGACACACCCTAGGCTTACTATGGTATGGTATGAAAGCACAAGCCTGATCCAGGCAAAGTGCCGCACAGTCACAGACTGCACGTGGGCTAAGATACTGTCAGGTTGCATAGGCCTGGACAGAGGGGAAATAGAAATAGAAGTGAGACTCCAGCGTATTTCAGCGTGCAGCTCATTACCGTTGGCAAATCAATTTAGCACGATGTTAGCCGCACAGTACAGAAATGCTGCACGATTGCACATCGGCGCACAGGCTTACTATAAGCTGCTTAGATGTAAGATCAAAACAGAGGCGGTGAGTGTACTACTACTTAGTCATGTTCCCCGACCTGACTATCACCATTCGTCTGACAAAGTTTCTGTGTCAGAAAAGAGGCGTTAACCGATTGCGTTCAAACCCAGATTATATTCCCAATTTGCTTGAGAAATAAAAAAAGAAAAAAAACGATAAAGAATAAAGATTTTTGCCATACCTGGAAAGTCACATCACTGGAACTGGATGAGTAAGCGGACAGGAGATGTTTGAACACACGGGAACGTTCCAACACCAAATAGTCCGCAGTGTCGCAAACACCGTCAGCGCAAATCCGGCAAATCCAATGACGTTCCATGCGGAACTTTGGGAAAAATAACGAGTATGATGGGGACAATTCGTGGGTGATGCAAATAACAGGGACAGTGTAGGTGAAGGCTTAATGACGATGGTTAAACTGCATCCAGATATCAGCTACAAATCGGTAGCGTTGTTAACCGCAGCTTTTGTGTCATATCACCTGAATCCAAACTTGCGATATCCAAACAACTGATACACGGCATAACGAATGAATAATAGTTAGAATTCGACAGAACGTGAAGCGCTAAGGTTGTTGTCTCTAGATGATCGTGTCTGGGTAGAAAGCTTTACGAGATGGACAAAGACTGCGCAAGATTGAGAACGTTATGCAACTCCACACAAGGACACTGAAGTGATAGAGGAAACAGCACGTCGGTGGTGTGATGATTGCAGATAACGAGCTGTCGGAAAATATGCAGCACATCAATCTCCGGAACAATACCAGAGCGGAAAGCGCCGAAACGATCGTGAACGGCAATTGTGAACCCGGAAATAATTCGCATTTTCAAAGAATTACGTGAGAACGGTGCGAGCGACACATAAGGAGCTGGACAACAACGTCGACCGCTATCAAACGATATGCAATTCGTCATTGCCGGGCAAACAAGCCTAATTCAGTGAGGTCTTGAAATGAACCTATTGATATGAAATCGAGAGAGGACAGAGAGAGTTGTGATAACCGGATTTATCGGGCGGATGTTTTCTTTCTCGTTTCGCCGATTGGCGCTCTTTCGTGTTGTGGGATTCGGGGGTGAACGCGACGACTGGCATTGAACCGCCTGGACTCTAAAGATGAATTGGGACGAAAACGGCATGTGGATCGAGTGCGCTCGAATTAAATGGAGGTTAGGACAAGATTAACTCCGCCAAGGACGGTCCCAAGCCCGTCTGAGAAAGGAGGAGGGTTGGGCTTAGGGCTAGCAACCCTATCCCGTAAAACCTACATTGCTACGGAAACGATGACAACAGATCCGTGGTTCGTCATGTCTGTAGGATGGATCCCAGTTCGCATACGAAGGTAGCCATGCACTGGCATCCGCAAGGTAAACGAAAAAGGGAACGGCCCAAGGAAACTTGGCGCAGAACTTTGGAACGCGAACTACATGCACAAGGATTCACGGTGCAGACGGCAACGGAAGCAGCGACAGACCGGAACCACTGGCATGAAGTTGTCTTCGCCTCATGTGCCACCCGGCACGGAGAGGACTGAATGAATGAATAGGACAAGATTGATCCGACGTTAACCCCACCACCATAAATGTCAAAACGATTATGCGACAAATTTGCCTTGGACCTGTTTAGCGACCACAAAGTGTGGTCACTGCTCAACACAAAGTAAAACGATGAAAACACATCCCCATGACTTCTGTTAGGAGGGCACCCTCCTAACGAGTTTGCAACGGAGGAAAAATTGTTGTTCGGTGAGTCATGTTGTACCTCGGCAACACACCCCACGTTCATTAAAATTCAAATTGTTTGACTCGCCCATGACAACCGAGATCCGTCGTTCTCACCATGCACCTTCCCACGATTATGATGTACCCCCACACGTTCGCTCTGTGTTTACCATATAAATACAGAACATGTCCACTGTCCAAACGCACACACTGGGCGCTTGGACACCCGATCAATGTCGATTCTGGTCTCGTTCTGAGTTCCTGGCTGTTGGGTTAGAACAACGCATAGATTGATTGAACGCAACGACAGTCTCTGCTGCAACATAGACGACACATCCATTATAACAACTTCGGCAATCGTGTCAACTTGCACGTAGAATGTCGTGATAATTTGACTAGCAATCGCACCACTAATTCGTCTTCTTCCTTAGGGCTGTAGAACAACGCAGGAACGCGAGCTTCGTATGATAGTGCTGCTGACACCACGAAACACAAACGAGACTCGTCAACAGAGCACAGGCATCAGCGTCACGTCTCGCCTTTAAATAAGTTACAACATGAGCCCGAAAACGTTCACAAAACTTAGTCGCGGTATGTGTAAACAACGTGGATAGCCAAACATCAGCAGAGAAATCGAATGTCACAAAGCACAACAGAACGATTTAACGAATAAAGCTTTCAGATAGGAACGCGAACACGAGCGAGCAAGGGTATTCCGGATCATACATAAAAACAAACCTGGTTGTTGGTGGAGAAGAAGTTTCGAAGAAAATCGGGAACTTCGTTCAAATCCAAAGCAGGCTTAGACAATAAACAATTCCAAACCGATTGATACAAATGATTCTCTGGAAACAGAAATTGAGAGATAGAAAACGGCACGCATACAACACAGACACCGAAATACGATGCAGTTTGAGTAGGTGAAAATCAATGAGAATTCTAGGATTGATTCTAGGATTATCGGGAAATATTACAGAAACACATAGATGGTTCGTTTTTCACCATCAGAAACAACTGGGCGGTTTCTGTATGCTAAGTGTTATAACAATGACGGCGTTATCTTCAAGCTGGGAAAGAGCACGTGGTGCTGTGGGCTATATGTTATGGTATAAAAGCACAAGCCTGATCAAGGCAAAGTGCCGTACAGTCAGAGACTGCACATGGGTTAAGATACTGTCAGGTTGCCCAGGCCTAGACAGGTATGAGAAAGAAAATAGAAATGGTAGTGAGACTCCAGCCTGTTTCCGCATGCAGCTCACTACTGATGACCAATCAATTTAGCACGGTGTTGGCCGCACAGCACATAAATGCTGCACGATTGCACATCCGTGTCGTAGCTGGCAAGCACATTGACCTTCTGGGTTGATAAATTAAAATAAGACAGTGAAATGCTGAAAAACAATGAAAAAATGAATGTAGACAGCAGGTTGTTGCTTGAAAAATATTCGAACATATTGCACAGAAAAGGAAGAAAGTGCGAATGTGTACACGTTGGGATAGTTTCGGAAAACAGTAGTACGAGGAAATTACCTGGTTTGCTCAGCAATTGAAGACATCGAACAAAGAACGTGGCGTGCACCCGAGTAAGGCGACCCGCGGAATCGAACTTGGACGAGAACATCCACGGTTTGCGAGCATTTCCGCCGAGAGATTTACCAACATCGGGTGCCAGACTATCACGGATGGTGTTCAACACGAAAAGGATCTGCGTGAAACGAAAGATGGTGCACTGGGATGGTTGAAAGTACCGCGGTTGAACAAAAGTGAGATACGGATGTGGAATCGTGCAGCATTTATGTGCTGTGCGGCCAACATCGTGCTAAATTGATTGACCAGAGGTAGTGAGCTTCATGCTGAAACACGCGGGAGTCTCACTACCATTTCTTGTTCTTCTTTCTTCAACATATCTATCTAGGCCTGGACAACCTAACAGTATTTTAGTTCACGTGTAGTCTCTGACTGTACAGCACTTTGCCTGGATCAGGCTTGTGATTTTATACCATACCATACGTATTGGTTTGTGTCGTTCTGAATAATACATCCAAAAAAATACGAATACGCAGGTATGAATGGACATGTCGACATGCACATCTAACTAAATACTCGAGTGTACGTATGTGTGTGCATGTATGTATGTAAGAATGTGTATATGTGTTGCTTGTATTCACAGGTATATAATAGCTGATCCAATGTTTAACTTTGAATGCCTTTTAAATTACAGCTGGAGTATATATGGATGTTTAAAAACTACTATGAAAAATACTGTCGAAGTCCAGAAAAATTCATAAAGTTCTCGAATAGATAAACAAGGAATAAGATTGTAAGCCACTGTTGGATAAGGCTGGTTCAAGCAAATGTGCCCACACACATGGGCTTAAGGCAAAATCAGTATTTGCTAACAGTTCCATCAAGCACACCACACGACCGGTTTTGTGCAGTTTGAGCCCACCGGGTAAGGGGAGTATGATCAGGATCCGCATAGCTTGAATCAGTGGAGAAATGGTAAACAGAGTGTGAACTTGTAAGCAACTGTTGGCTAGGTGTGGTGATTGTTCGATTAACGATCAATAATACTCGATCATTCATCACCACTCATTCAAAGATAATCAATAATACTATCATTCAAGTTCTGATTGTCATTCATTTATTCATACATTCATTCATTCTGATTCTGGTTGTTATTCAATACATACTGTGATTCGAGTGAGCGCGGTTGTTCTCACTTACATTCTTGGGCTGATTATTCAATACAATACAATACAATTCATTACATTTGGCGTCGCGAGCAGTGGGTGCGCCCGAACAGGATACAATTCAGGATTCGGTGATTGATACAATTCATACAATTCAGGATACAATTCATACAATTCAGGATCATTTCGTCATGGCAAATTCAAGTCTAGAACCTCTCGATATAAATTCAAATGCTCGAGAAATAGAAGACTAGTGTGAAAGATTCGAAATTTGGTGTATGACACGACCGGAAGCTGAGAATGATAAAAAATCGGTTCATTTTCTAAATGCAGTTGGAAAATCTGCATATACGTTAATCAAGAATTTATCCTATCCTGATTCTCCTATTTCTCTTCCATACGAAACGTTGAAGACGCTTTTAATGCAAAACGTGAAACCTGTACATGTCGAGCCAACCGAAAGTGCAAAATTTCATTCCATGGTGCGTCAGCCCAAACAAGGAATTCGTGATTTTATTCTACAATTGCTAATTCAGGCAGCGAAATGCAACTTCGGTGAGTCGTTAGATATGCGATTGCGAGATCGTCTAATTGATGGAATACATGACAGTATTCTGCAGAATGAACTCTTGAAGCTGCCAAATCCCTCTTTCAAAGATGTTCGAGCTCACTGCGAACAGTATGAAGATGCGCGTGTGGCAACAATAGATTTGTCGCCAGCACAAAATTTCGTCATGTTCGATACACAGAAACGTGAAAACGCCAAGGCTCTGATGCAGACAAATGATGATGATACCTTAATTATGCCGCTTGGCGAAAACGGAAACGTTGAATTTCATACATCCTATCATAGTATGGAGAACACTCCCGTTACTCTGGATATTCAAGCTGCATCTGGAAAGACAGTTCGACCGATTTCTAACAGTGTCATTGCTCGTGCTAAAGATCTTTCGTTTGATGATGAAAATTTGACTTCCCTACCAACCGATTCAAGTGCTACTCCTGCTAACACGTCAACATCCGCCCGTATCATTGATTCAAACGGAAAATCTAGTTTTCATTACCAAGAAAGTGGCTTCAATGCTTGCAAACTTCAGAATTCATCAGATGCCAATTCAAATAAATCGCCGAACTTATCTTATCAAGCAAATTCAGCACTGCCAGCTAGTTCATCCAAACGATTGTCAGATAATATTCTTTTCAAAACCGCTAGAGGAAAAGCCTTATTGTCACCTTGGACTACTGCCATTGAAAAAGCGATACAATTGTTGGTAACTGTGGATGATGTTTCGGATTTGCTAGATCCTCCGTGGAGATCAGAAGGTTTGTTGAACAAGCCGTACTGGGATTATACAAACCCAGGATCATTCGCAAACTGAGGTGGTTGTGGTGATTGTTCGATTAACGATCAATAATACTCGATCATTCATCACCACTCATTCAAAGATAATCAATAGTACTATCATTCAAGTTCTGATTGTCATTCATTTATTCATACATTCATTCATTCTGATTCTGGTTGTTATTCAATACATACTGTGATTCGAGTGAGCGCGGTTGTTCTCACTTACATTCTTGGGCTGATTATTCAATACAATACAATACAATTCATTACACTAGGACTGGCACGACCAACCTGTTCAACCACATGTACCCAAACAGATATGAATGGGCTTAAAAAAGAAACCCGTATTCTCAAGAAATTCCATTTGAGAGGTGTGTGATATAGATTTCTGTTTCTTGAATAGACGTTTCTAAGAAAAGTAACAACGAATAAACCCGTGATCTGGCACTGAACCAAATATACTTCATGCACAAATCAATAACCTTCATTCGGACAAGCGATGGAGAAATGGCGTTGCAATCACAACGCTTCAAACATCGTTTAATAGCACCTATGATCTTGAGTGAGCAAATACTATGTTAACGCGTTTGAGCTGCTTGTCCTAAACAGGCAGACATAAAAAGATTCGTTTCAATGGAAGAGGAAACAATGTAAAGTGGTAAAAATAGAAATGAAATAAAATTTCATCTTTAGAAAAGCATATTCAAAAGTAATAATGCTGAGAAATGTGACACATGAAAAACAGTCAGTCGATTAATCAATCAATTAATCAAGTAATTCAGGATACCAACGGATATATGATAAACAAGTAAAGCATCGCTCTCTTAGTAAATATTTTTAAAGATGTATTACTCACAAGTAATATAGCGGACAGAACTACACAAATTGTCGAAATCGAGAGAACAGTAAACATTAAGACCATATATTGTGGTGTTCGCATTCTCATCCCTACATACCGCAATCACTTTTTGGATGTTCGACGTCATTAGGTAGAGACAATAAGATCAGGTTCAGTAAGCCTTGAAACAAAGATATACTTGAACGTAAACGTTTACAGTCTTTGATATAGTATGGCGTCGAACTATGACAAAATGTTTCGAGTCTGCATGTATGTATGTATGTATGAAAGCACAAGCCTGATCCAGGCAAAGTGGCGCACAGTCAGAGACTGCACGTGGGCTAAGATACTGTCAGGTTGCCCAAGCCTAGACAGATATAGGGGGAAATAGAAATAAAGATGATAGTGAGTCTGCATGTAGCACAAAATAAGTAATGACGAGATAAAAACCGAGCTTAGAGCTTGTAAATCACATTGAAATGTCTCACCTGGGAACGCTCCGGAAACAACTGCGATGACTGAGTTACGGGCAACGATTTCGACACCCCATGATGAAGGTGAACCGGCTGCCACTGACTGGTCAAAGCGTGATATTGCGCGATGATAGACCTTGCGACAGCACGCAAATATTTCGAGTAGCTTGACAATGCAGCCACGGCAAACGTTAGGCAATGACGTGAATAGAACGAGCGCAGAAACGTGTTGACAACGGTTGGCGCGGGTGGCATGGGGTTGGACAACGAGGACTCGTCTGTGAAACATGTATGAAAGTCGAGAGAATTTTATCGCCGAAGAAACTTAATCATAACATGGGTCCAGGGGGAACGTTACAATGAAAAAATAAATTGCAAAGAACATCATCATCATCATTATCACATACAGTATTACACCGGTAGCACGTACTGAATGCTTAACTGCCACACAATCATGAAAAAGTAAAATCCTAAAAGATGGGGAAGGGTGGGACTTAAATAGTTAGGGATTCTATAGAAGAGTAAGCACAAACAAACTGGGAAGCGTTGCCTACACTTCGAATGAGCATGCATTCAAACAAGTTTCGTGAACGAGTAGAGCCACATGAGCAGGGCAGCTTCCTCGCGGCTTTCACTGTCATGCATCATAACAAGCTTTTCTCGTCACTCCGCTGGACAACACACAAGGTTAAGCAAACATTCCAAGGAGATGCTTAGTACAAGACTGCCATTGAACACAGTTTCGGGACATATCCTGAAGCGTAACTAGCCATTGCGATATCTCATCGCAAGGACACCAGTGAGGAAGACACGCTGCGCCGACTTTGGAAAGGCTACTGGTAAGGTTTTTTAACTGCCTCTGCCATGCGACGGTTTGACCACCCCGAGATTTACGCCAATCAGGATGTGGCGTCGCAAAAAGAATCCGTTTTCGAAGTCGGTGCTCCGGCATCCGTAAAACATGACCCAATTAGCGTAACATATGCAGGTTGATCTGCTTCTCCATATCAACATCAAAGAACATTCATGAACAATTTCACCATAGTGGGTGATCAAAACGAAATTGTCTAAGCCAAATTCAAAATGCCAGTGTAATAACTAATGAACTGTGTTGCGCACATTTCCGGAGTTAGACTCCACAAACTCTTTCCGGTAAAAATGCTCATTTACATGCGTTTCCATCACACGGACATACCCCACGACTGGTTTCGTGTTAGTTGCACTCAGTAGGTAAGTGAGGTTGTTTTGTTGAGCTCGGCTGGGAAGGCTTTTTGCAAATTGAGCAGCTAGATTAGGTTCGCACATGCGAGTGACGTCTATACTTGGCTTAGCAGACAATTTGGTGCGATGAAATCTTGAGTGGGGAAATTTCAGTTTGTTGAAGTATGTATGAAAGCACAAGCCTGATGCAGGCAAAGTGCCGCACAGTCAGAGACTGCACGTGGGCTAAGATACTGTCAGGTTGCCCAGGCCTGGACAGATATGAGGGGGTAAATAGAAATATAAATGGTAGTGAGACTCCAGCGTGTACTCGCATGCAGCTCACTACCGTTGACCAATCAATTTAGCACGATGTTAGCCGCACAGCACAGAAATGCTGCACGATTGCACATCCGTGTTGAAGTCCGCACGTTGATATGATCCGGTGAATAGTACGCTTCTTATATTAGTGCGCCTAACAAGAACAAGATCAAGCTGATACTAATGATTAAAGCGAGGACGTTCCCAAGAGACGTTATGTTGTGGTTTTGTTAAAAGAAAGTGTTACTGACACAAAGACTGAACTGCATGCACAGATCTAATATGCCTTGTCCATTAACATTGGTTATACCTACTCCGAGACAGTTTTACCAAGACTCGTAATGTGCACCAACGATGACATTGAAATCACTCAAAGTTTTTTTTAGTGGCACGTTTTTGAGGACTGTTGTTAGGTTATGATAAAAAGCATGTTTTTGGCAGGCGTCACAAAAAGCGTCGGTGCATAAACGTTAATTATCGTAATGGTACCCGTAATGCACTTCAGATTTACAGCATACATTCGTTCGCTCCCGCTGCTGATGGGTTCAGCTGCTTTTAGTAGGATGTTTCGCACGGCAAACCCAACTCCATGGAGTCAAGGCTCATCCGAACCCATTCCTTTCCAAAAATGAGTAATCTCTTTCTGTTAGCTTACCAGTGTCTGGTAATCGCGTCTCTTGCAGGGCAGCCACGTCGACATTCAGCCACCTTCGCCCATTGTTAATCACAGCTGATTTTCTTACACCTCTGATATTCGAGACGTCGTCATGATATCCTAGGAGCATGGACCGGACGTTCACGGTTCCCAGTTTCGAAGCTGACCTTTGTCGTTTAGCAATTCGTTTCGCTGGTGCGGAAAAATAGTCTGCTTGTCGGTTGATTCCTAATCTCCATGCATCCATTGAGGATAGCAAACCGGGACGAGACAGCACCTTATTGACTGGGGGCTGCCCAGCTTGAGGCGGGTGGTAGCCGTCCAATGACACCTGAAAATCTCTCCCACTCTCGGAAGCAGTCCCAGGCGCTGAGATGTCGCCAGTCGAGACATAGCTTTTAACATAGAAGCGGAATTGAGTGTCCTCACAATTGGTGCGTTGAGATGTACGCCAGGGCAGTTCAATATGAAGAGCTAGCTGTTGCCCATGCAGCAAGTGCTCCCTCGACACGGCACCAGAGGAACCAAAGGAACAGCTAGGCTGATACATTTGGACAAGGATGCTGAGTTGGCAGGACGAAGTTGAATAAAACTTCGGAGTGCCTAACGGGACTCCGGATTTTTCCTCGATGTTGGCTCCTGGAGAACTAGCTGTTGCCCATGCAACAAGTGATCCCTCTCCACAACACCTTGGAACCACATACATACATATATACACATACACACATATATTTTTTATTTTCTTTCTCATATCTGTCTCGGCCTGAGCAACCTGCCAGTATCTTAGCCCACGTGCGCTCTGTGCTGCTATTTGCCTGGATCAGGCTTGTGCTTTCATACCATCATACGATACACATATATACATACATGCATACCGCATAGAAGTATGAATGTTACAGCAAACTTTGTTTGATAACAAAACAAAAACACAGCTTGTGCTAAGAGTGCAATGCGCCCAATTAAACGGAGACAACAATAGCTTTTCAAACGGTAACAGTGAAAAATTAGTTGAGCTTTCCGACAAGATCTATAAAACACACACAACAGATCTAGTGTAAATTTCGGACACAGGATTTTGTCAACCTAAACAGCTCTGCCTGGTCAGTTGCAAAACCAAATTAACGTGACCAAGTACTGCCTAGATCACAAGGTAATGTCTGGGCATAACTCATTACCAGTGGTGATGAAAGTAGGTTCGATGGCGTATGTGATCAAATCTTCCATCGTTGACACACGATGAGAGGAAAGATCTATACGAGCCTACGAGATTAGTCCACCAGGTGCGCAGAACTTGAGATATAAATATCGAAACAATACAAGAACGAACTAAAATTCATACGTGAAGCTTTGCGACAACTCAATTGAGGTAACTTACACAAAGTTAAATATTGCGACAAGGCATGGAGGATGAAACAGGGATCCAGTAGTGTGGAATCATTGAAACAAGCGGATTGTGGATTTCCTTGATTCTGCAGAAGAAGAAATAAAGCATCAAGAAGGAGGTTCAGAAATATCGAAGAGTGTTAACTTGTTAACAACCGCCGGAAGGCACAGTGTCGGTTGGTTTCTTATGTTTCCAGTGAACAAGATCGTAGCCCGTCACAGCTATTTTGTTCAGTGGTCATTTGAAAACTGGGGCAAAAGTAAGTTTGAGCAATTTTTATAGTGATAACATAAAGTTGCCCCGGCTGAATTAAGGGCATCAACCAGAGGACATATCCAAGTATACGGATGGGATGTCAACACGACACGCAGTTGGAAGCCGTTACCATGGCTTCGATCCGTTGACATTCCTGATAGACGCTGCATTGCTGATGCATGAGGAACATCAGCCAGAAAAGCTCAAGAGAGCAAAGGAACACAGAAGCTATAGTATTAGGTTGTTGCAATCTAAGCACGACAGTTTTAACGTGGCATAAAAAACTGTCATGCTCGGTTTGACATGCAAGTAAAGTGCCACACAGCCATAGACTACACGTGGACTACGATACTGTCAGGTTGCCCTGGCCTCGACAGATGTGAGAATGGAAAATGACAGTGAGACTCCAGTGTGTTTTCACATGCAGCTGTACAGCAAAAAGGTACAGATCGATTGCATAATCGTGCACTATGTCATGCTGCCCACAAACAGCAGAAGACATATCAAGCGCAAAACGTAACTGAGCTTGAAAACTCTGAAAAAGCTAAATGACAGGCAAACAGAAGGAAAATGTAGAATTTCCAGGAATTTCTCCATAGTTTTTTTTACTTCATAGTAAGGAACAAGCGTGAAATTAGTTAAAGTGTCCCCAGGTCACTAGCATACTGACAAATAAGTGATGGACATGTGGTTGCAGTCAGCACATGTAGACTATAGTCAGGCCATGGTAATGGCTCTGCTAAAAGCGTCATACGATTGCACACGACAGAAAAATGGGAAATAATTTTTCAGAAAGGAGAGTGATCAGAAGTACACACTCCGCGGAATGTTGGCCTGTTTCGACCGGCGGGGATAATGGTTGCATCTATCAAGCACGGATGTGCAAAAGTACAGTACTTCTGGGCTGTGCGGCTTACTGTGCTAAATTGACCGGCCACCGGTAATGAGCTGCATGGTGAAACACGCTGGAGTCTCATTACCATTTCCTGATCTTTTTTCTTCCTCAAATCTGTCTAGGCCTGGGCAACCTGACAGTATCTTAGACCACGTGCAGTCTGACTGTGCGGCACTTTGCCTGGATCAGGCTTGTGCTTTCATACCATACATTATGATTAAGCATTCCTAAGCATTTTGAATGACCACGCAGTTTGAATCGGGAGTATTTGCCAGGCATTAAAGTATACCTTTGTTCACCAATTTACCACTGTTTCAAGGCTCACTGAACCTGATCTTACTGTCTCCACCTGACGATGGCAAACAGCCTGAAACCGGTAGTGGTGTAAGCGCGGTGGAATTTGAGCAATACATTTTATTGGTCCTCCCTAAGCGCCTTGAGCTTACCAGAATCACCTTTGTGAATTCGTGTCTGACTCTGTGGTTCGTTGTAACGAACCCTATAACACCTTGTTAATCAGTATAACATTGGTTTACCCACTTATTCCACTGTTCAAGGCTCATTGAACCTATCTTACTGGCCTCCAGTGATGAAGCAACCCAGAAACCGGTTGTGGGTGTGTAAAGTGAGAGGGGTGATACCACAATAAATAATCACAGCAATTTATACAATAAAAATCATAGATTGCAACCACTTCCAGTGGGCTATTTATTGCATTAACCGATCCACATGAACACAATATACAGCCACCTACTAAGAAGTTATAAACAAAATGTTCAGTTAAAAGTCCTTACACACGAACAAAAACGACGTTGAAGCTAATCGAAAACTTACCAGCCATTTCCTGTAGACCGGAAATCGAAGTGCCGTGTTGAACATTCGATTTTCGTCAAACAGGCTGAACAGCGACAGCAAATTGGTCTCGCGAAAAACCACCGGGGCCTTGAGTAGCGCACGAGACGTTGTGGGTTGTATGGAACGATCGAACTGATAGTGTTTGAGCATTGCGTCACCCCATATGGGCGGTGAGTTTGTGGGCCCGCTGCTACAGTGGGGAAAACAAGTGAGTAACTCGGTAAACTGTCGGGTCGACCGAGTGTTCATGAAAATCAATTGGCCTTGAGGTAACACGTATTACATGCAGATCAGAGTGTAGTCCTGTGCGACGAAGCAGTGCGATTCCGCACTACCGAGATAGCACTATACCGATAACATGCACCGAATGCTTAGCTACATAAAAGATGCGGAAGGGTGGGATTTAAATAGCTACGTATTCTATAGAAAAGTAAGCACAAACAAAGTGGGATGAGGTGCCTACAACTCAAATGGCACATGCATTCAATCAAGTTTCGTGAACGAGAAGAACCACATTAGCACGGCAGCTTCTTTGCGGTTTTCACCGCCATGTAGCATTAAACACTTGGTTGGGACATGTTTTAAGATGCCTTACTCACCGTTTTCCGTACCGCGCCTTATTCTCAGAGCCTAACAAAAGCTGGGAGGAAACGATCGGGTTGCCAGCTTCTGACGTGTCCGCGTTGGGATGAAGAAACTCACCGGTAGCGCTAGGCTCCTGGTTGTGCGTAATTCATTTGCCATGGAGTGGGGTCGCAAAAGCTCCACCTAATCGTTGGCTGGAAACCTTACGCGATATGGCTACAAACCGAAGTCAGTGGCGCCAGTGTATTATATAATGTGTGTCATAATTTTTTATCCGGTATTATTTTACGTAAAAACACAAAAAAACAAAAACAAAACAAAAAACCCAAAAAATCGCATGCAGTGAAACTGCAAAAACAAGCTGCTTTTTTGTGCATTTGCTTTTGCGTATTCGGATTGCCTGCTTTCCTTTTTCCACGCGCTTGCTTACCTGCTTCATATTGCTTGGCACTTTGTCTGGCTCCAGACTTGTGCTTCA
>JACCGJ010008562.1:0-13345 GCA_013407085.1 Atriophallophorus winterbourni | reverse complement strand
TTTGTTTTGTTGATGTCATTCATTCTTTCGGCTTGACAAAAATAATCGATTAAGAGGACCAGGTGGTCGCTAGAACCCAATGGAGTTTCGTATCCGAGATTTTCGACGGCGTGTTCCTCACTCGTTAGTATTAGATCCAGGACGGATGGCATGTTACCTTCTTTATATCTAGTGTTATCAAATACGTAGTTATAAAAAGGAATATCGAAGATCAGTTCTTGAAACGCATCGTCGAGCGAATTCGTCGAAAGAGCGTTTTTCTTCATCAAGTTTGAAAGGTTGAAATCTCCCATAACTAGGAGTGGCGTTTGAAATCTGGCAGCCAGAAGTCGATTTTTCTGAAGTAGTTCAACATTGTGCGCGTCACTTGCGCTTGGAGCCCGATATATCACGCCAACAATGAAGTCCTCTCCAGTTGTCGGCTTGATTGAGCACCACAGAGTATCCTGTACACGTAGGTCAATATCGTCAATTTCTCTGCATGATTACTGTTGGTTGTAGTAAAGTGCTACGCCACCGCCGCGTCCCTTACGGTCTTGACGAAAAAGAGACATTCCTTTCAATGCTAATTCATTGTCTGATAAATGAGGTTCGTTTAGAGGCACTTTATGGTTTTATGGGTTAACAATGATGGACAATGTGAAACACTAGTTTTAGTTCCAGGTTGTGATATGTTTGGCAAAGATTGAGGGTTGGTATGCATAAATTCAATCCGGTTCACAGTGTACAGCTGAGGCGTTGAAGTCGTTTCTACTTTTCCGACTCGACGTGAGTCGGAGCTCATAGTAGTGGATTCGACGACCCAGAATTGGTCGGCTGCTCCACATTTTTTGTCTCAGGTGCATTTGATTGACTTGGTAGCGAAGTCATTTCAGGAACAATAAAGTTCGTGCTTTTTATGTCGTATACAGCCCGAATACGAATTTCAGGAGGTGCACATTTTCGGCATTGATACTACGCCTCGAGTATTCTATCCTTCATCACATCTGTGCGGAATGATATTTTGAGAGGAGGAGGCTGATGCGTTTCTTTTTTCGGTATAAGGCGCATAACATGAGACGTTATTATGCCTTTAAATCTAGGATCACTTTTAAAAATCTCCATTCGCTGCAATCGTGTTGCAGCCGTTTGCTGGATTCTACTTCGTTCGAAATTGGTACACCATGAACTATAACAGCTCTGCAATTCGTAGCCTCTTTTGCTAGTTCCGGATTATTACGACGAATTTGCCGTTCTTCCCAAGGAACGTCCGGAAATATTCGCACAGCCGATTTGTCTACCACTAAGAGAGATGAGACGAGCAACATGGTTTCTACATCTTGGACGGACATGAGCACTACACGCAGTAACCTAGGTGTGTTCGCACGAGGTGAGTTCGGGAGTCTAAACAATCGCGTCAGCGACGCAGGTGAGGCAGTGATGTCTAAGCTTCTGCAAAGGTCATTCCATTGATTCCTGTCATCTACTTGGCGTTGCTTTAGCGACGGTGAAGTTGATTCAACGAGATTACTACAAATTACCGTTAGATCTTCAATGTTTGTCTTTTGGGCGTTTTAGTGTTCAAACTCTTCTGTCTAAGCTTATGCACATTCTTCGATTATTCAGCACTATCATTCACTACACTACAGGTCTGATTCGCAGACTCATCGGTCGTACCAAGCTGTTGGAAGGGACTTTGGTCGATTACTGGAGAAATCAGCGTTTCCGTAGTAGCTAGCGCTTCCCTGTAAGACTTGCGGTTAATGTGGTTACGGACTGCGTTTAGAACTGGTTTCAGCGCCTTCTGACACGCAAATGTTTGTAAAGACTCTAACGTGTTTTCAAGCCGTTTGAGGTTCGCCTCTACAGCGAACATGCGTCTTTCCATAATTGAATCAGAGTTTTCGGCTCTTGATAAATCACTATTTACTTTCAATCTGCAAGGATTACGTATATAGCAAATGCCTGGTAATTTTTCATTGTTGATTAGAGTCACAGATTCGGGTGATAAATACTTTTCACAGTTCGCATGAACACAAGTAACATTTAACTTGAAGCGATCTGGGACTTACCAACTTTTGGCAAAGTTTGCACTTTTTACAAGCCTCGTCGTCAGGTCCGTTTAAGGTCATGTTGTCGGTCATTGTTACAATTTCGCGAGATGGAGTGATACACTGGGCGAAGCGGTCGATTATCGATCGGTGTCTCTCGGTGGAGTGCAAGAACGAGTGGATGCGATGCAGTGCAATCCAACGGACAGTAAAATGGCACACACATTCACGCAACGGCTGTTCTGTGAGATTTGATCCGACAGTGTTGAAATAACTGTCAGTAAATAGCAAATAGCGAGACCTTTCTGATGGTATCCGAGTTGTTGCGTTATTCTGGATTGGAAGCAATGATGCACGCGTATGTAATGTTGGGTAAAAACTGGAAAATTTTGATTTTCAAGAATTCACGTTTCTCCGACTTGAAAATAGTATATTATGAATGACAAAGTTGAGACGAGTTCAATGATATAAGAGCCGTCTATATCCGTCAATAGAGTGAGCAATAAGATCCAAAAGTATGCGAGCACAAATTTGTACGTCCACACCGTCCACGCCAACGTCGGTGGTACCGTTTTGTTTACGAGACATGTTAGTTTATTTTTAAAATATTCCCTGACTTGTTCATGTCCTCTCACGGCGTTCATGATAATGTTCCTGTACTCGCGCAAGTACAGCTTAAAAGATAAATGTTCCTGGTTTAAAGACTAACTTGCATGTGTTAGCCAATATGTCAGTTTAACTGATGAAGTTTACAAAATTCATTTCAACTCTACTTAAATTTTATATTATTGTAAATGGATTTTACATGACGGTGCTCATATCACCATCCCTTATACACCACTACCTGTTTCTGGCTGTTTGCCGTCATCAGGCGGATATCAGGTTCAGTGAAACTTGAAACAGTGGTAAAGTTGCAAGCAAAGTTATACTTGTATGCCACTGTTGCATAGGATTATTGCAAAGAACCGGGACCTTCAAATACAGTCACAATGTGGCTCCTGGCCAAGCGCTTGAGGCGCTTATAAAAGTCAAATTTATTGTTGAATTATTTCAATACGTTTTGGGTTAAGTAAATAATATCGTTCTGATAAACCAAAGACATTATATTACTTCAGTAGTTTCACAACATTTGTATTCTTATATTTTTTACCTTTGACCTGCTCTAACTGAACTTGCTCTCTATGACACTGTATAAAAATATGCATCTAAACTAGTTGCTGATTCGAACTGAACTATAGAATGAGCAGTAAAATCGATGTTGATTTTAAGTTCTACCGTATTTCTGCCATTCGTGTCTTGCACAACACAAGACTAGTAAGCATTGAAAAGTCAGACCTAAAGTATGAACGGAGACACAATTGATGTGCGTTTGTGCAACGCGGAGCGTAACGCGTTTATTGCCGGACCGATGAACTGAAATTTGCGATAATTGGTCGGATGTTTGCCAGCTGCCTTTTTCGGCTTCTCTTTGCACCACATTGCTACAATGTTGCTTTGAGACGCAATCAAAAAACCAAAGAACACCCAAGTGTATAAACTGATCAAATGGATGTGGACACGTAACTGTTATCACGCAGAATCACACCCACGACAACAGAAGCTTGAAATTTTACTTTGACTTTTTTTAATTTCATAAATTTTCATGGCCAGCAACATTTTTATTTTATTCTGACTTGTATAATAAAGAAAAGGAAATTCCATGGTTTTCCTGGTTTTTAGTACATGTATAACAGTTATTGCAACTTTGTAATTTTAATTATTTTGATGTTTCAGCATGATTCTAATCTCACATCTTCACCAGTGCGAATAATAACAATCCCAAAACGGACTTTTCCGATGATGAATTACAAAGCTAAATCACCTGTGAGTTTTCTGTTGTATCTAAAGTTGAATCGATGTTCGAAAATTCTTCCGCAAAATTTTGATACATTCCTGCAAGTTGGCTTGAAATCATATCAGACAAAAAAATATTTAGGTTGACTATTCACACCATCAATTTGTTTTAACATTGATTCCACAGTGGCGGATCTCATTGTGCAAGAGAATGCGTTTTGTTTGACCTATGTAACCTTTAAGCTCTTTGCGTACAAAGCATCGTTTCATTCGAATATTTGCCATCAGGCCATCGAATTGGATATCGTTTTCTATCTGAGGATGCCTGCCATCTATTTCTTCTTCGAGATAGGCTGTCAACCGAAACGTTCTCTATCAATTCTTCAGCAAATCAGATTTTTTATGGCAATTTAAGCTGTCCGACGATTTTATTATTTGTGTCTTACAGGAATTCGGTGTACTGCAGATAGTCAGATAGTTCTTGATTGCTACCGAAATAATGTGTTTCACGCCCTCTAAAATATGAAGAATTCAATATCATTAGTCCATTCACTGTTTTCAAAATAATTAAAGAGCTGTTCCATTCCTTTTACGCTAATTGGGTTCAATAAATCATGATCTGTGTTTCTTGAACTTGAACAATTAGTAAACAATACATAATCTGTCTGTCCGCAGCATGCTTCAGCAGAAACTTTTAGAAATGTTTTGGGAAAACGTTTTAACTGCTGATAATTGATCATCATGTATTTTAGTTCCCATTAGCTGGGCTGGGAACAAACGTTCCAATTAGGTGTCTGCAACGGTTGTCAGGTCAGTTTGATTCGCTGGGGGATATTTTCCAAACCACTACCATTCGAGCCGAACCAGCTGATCCAGATCCTACTGTCCCTACCTGATGAGTGCAAACAGCAGGAAACCGGTCGTGGTGTGTGTGCGTGATGGAGATGCATGCAAATGAGCATTTTTATTCATGGTTATAGGTTCAAACCCAGTCTACATGATTAGGGGCTCATGTGATTGAACAGGTTGGTCGAACCAACCTTACCCAACACTGGCATATAAGCGCACCGTGTTTATTATCATGCATTTTTGTAACACTAATTAGCGCTGGTTTGCAAATTTTCATCGGCATTTTTGCCATTGCGTTTCATTCGTTAGTTCTAAACCGGTACTCTACGATATACTAGTGTAAAATTACATACAAAGCATAATTTTATCAGAAATTGATGTCCAATAAGTAGTTATTCTAACCCTAAATTATGTATATTATTTTAGTCTCGGAACAGCACCACAGGGACAATAACTCCAATAAGCACCAATCAAACGCATTCCCAATGTGAGTTGAAACACGTTTGAAAAAATTGTTTACGTTCATTTGATTTTTCCGCTAAATTTCAATTCAAAACCTTAGTCACCAGCAGTTTTACTCGTAAACGTTTCGTCCCAGGTAATCTGAAATATCGTGTGCTCGTTGTGTCTGTGCTTTGTTCAAGAATATTTCGTCTGTTTTTATTCATGAGGTCCCACCTGTGTGAATAATTATTGGTGACATGTTTTCTCAACATAGTTAAATATTCATCGCATCTGGTGTGCCCATCTCAATGTATTTTTCTGTGTTCATGCATTTACATTTTGAAATACATTCTTCCCATTACATTGGACATATTCATTAACTTTATGATGTGAAATTAGTTTTCTTATTGAAAATTTTAGACGAAACAAATCTATCTCCAATCGTTGAGACTCAGACAGCATTTAAAACAACCCCACTCAGCCATGTTGGTATACCGAATCATCAGATTATAACGGTAAATCAGCAGTTTGGTTCACTTTCGGAATATTTGGGTGCGCTCACCCTTCGTCTTCACGACAACAGTATCATTCCTGGAGGCCCACTCCGTGCGTTGATCTACGTGATTGTGAAGAAAACGTTACAGCTAAATGAAGTTGTTTTGAATTTTGAACGAACACTGCGATTTACACCTGGTCTTTCCGGTGAAGCTTCAGAGGTTTGTTGATTGATCGATAATTCACTTTAGCATATCTCACCATATACATTTTGAACATGAGAAAACACACTTTGCTTTAGCCTTGTTAAGGCAAATGTTGTTTCAGTGACCGTTTTTATGGTATGAATAACATACCATAGTGCAAGGTATACCCAACCAGCTAGTTTTGTATTCGCTGCGCAAGTATGGATGACAGGATGATTCTTTCGATATGACTTCTTTACTTGGATTATCATATGTAGATCTCAGCACGTCTTTATCGGCTCATATATGTGCGCTAAGGTTTTGATTTTACTATTGGCGTTTCATAATAAGCTGTGTAGACAAAAAGACAATTTATAGTGGATTGTATTTCTTTTGAAATATAATTTTACAAAACGTAACCGTTCAAAAAATTAATAAACGTAACTTGCATGCCCCGTTAAAGGATAACCAAATATATCAGTAACATAAGGCCAGCAGAATTTCAGATTACTATCTACTATACTAAGTCATTTGTGTCTATATATCTATCCGTTTACCAAAAAGTGAGTAAATATTTCACGAAAATTAATGCGCTATTTGTAATTTGCTGATCGAGCGAGCTTGTACGATTCGTTAAACATTCATCTGATTCCAGCACCAATGTGGTTGCTTGAAAATGCAACTGTGCTACCGTTTGTGGGAACATGGTTTACGTGTAAACAATCAGTAAAGTGGTCATTATTGATAGATGCCGGCCCTGTATCATTTTAAGTCGTTTGAACTTACATTGAAAGTGTCTGCTAACGAGCATCCCAGAATTATTAAACAAGATTGAATATTCTTGTATAGGAATAAAGCCATTTTGATTTTCTTCTACAATTTCGTTTACGAACCACTGTCGCCCATCTTGAAATTATTGATGATAATGTATTGATAAATGTATTTCCGCCTTCGTTATAAATTGCTTCTAATTGTGAATTAATGTAGACTTTGGTTTGCGGGCATTGTAGAAAGCTACGCCATGTTATGCATCAAGATTTTATTTGATATTAAGGCAATAAAATTGCTTAACCGTGCTGTCATTTATTACAAAATAGCGTAGGTATTTGATTAGATGCAAAACATCTGCGATTTTACCGGTAAGGTTAAGTCACGATATATCGCCAAATTTAGTTACTCGCGTAACACACAATTACACTCAATTTCCGCCTTTACTAATATTTCAACATGTCTCGATCAGGATGTTACTCAAATGACCTACTTGTGCCTGACTTCAAAGAACCGTTTGAAGCAACTACGTACTCCCCCGGAGTCGTTTTCCATGAAATGTCCGGAATTCACTCAACCCGCAAATGCGATGGCAGCTCTGAACGAGGCGTGTTACTGGCCATTTCAAGGACCAGTGTCTTTCCCCCCCGGACAATATGCTATCCCTTGCATTATACCAACTGATCCTACAATACACCCTTCACTGAAAATCAAACAAAGTATGAATAGGACAAACTCAATGGAACTAACACATTTGTAAGTGACTGTTGTAATAAAACTGACCTTTTATTATCACAAGTGAAATTCAGTTTAATATTTATGACCCATAGGTTTTACTAAATGGCGAAAATTTAGTTTCAATTGACGCCTTCGCTTTTACAGTGTCTACTTCGAAAATCATTCGGCAATGGTTTAATTTATAAAAGACTCATTAATTGAATTGCTATTTAAATATATAAATTCAGATTTACAAATGCAGGGCATTGAAATCAAGGTGTGAATTACGTCAGTTTAATCGATGTCTTATCACGTTTTCCTTGCTATTGTTTATTAGGTTGATTCCACATGCTTTGACGCTACTCGATTTAAATTTGTAATGTCTACATAACGTGTTCACCCTACTACGACAGCGCTACTTACGCTAGTTGGGTCGTGTGCAGAATTGAAATTTGTCTTATTACGAAAGATCTACTCTATGGTGAGTTGTAATCAGGATGTTGAACAGTTAGCAGACCGCACTTGCGGTACAATGACGTTTACGAACGAGATATGAAATCTGTTGACATTGACCCCACGAGTTGGGAATATCTTGCTCTTGATCGCTCACCTTGGATGCACTGTGTAAAGCATCTTCTGCAACCTGGGGAAGAGCAGATATTGCTCTCAGTTGTTAATCGTAAATCATGCCATCAGCTTGCAACTAACATCAATCTACCGAGTACTGTCTATCGCTGTGAGCGTTCCGGGAGAATTTGTTTATTCGGAATCGGACTGTTTATGATTCGATATGTTGAGGAGCATGACATCATTATGCGCTTACGATGCGCATCCATTATTCACATTGACCGAACAACAAAATCCCCGATCCGAATGAATCTCATAGATTGAATAAATTTGATCGTAACCTGAACGTAATAAAACCTATGTGGTTTTCCGTTTTCATGAAAAAATAACCTTACCTCGTCACCAAAAACTAAAACAAATTAGCATTATTCTTATCGTTCTGACTAAGAAGTCAACACGTTTGTGGACAGAACGTAAGTACGATGGATGGAATCAACACAAACTGATTATTATCACGTAACCGTCCGTACAAACCACGTGACGCTTGCACCTGCTTCGGATTATTGGCCGGTTCATTATGCAAACATCTCAGGTCATCGGTTAATGAGTGGCAGGTGAAGAATATGTGGTTTCTTATCACTATTATTCGAGACATCGTGTAATTTTTGACCACTCAATTCAAGTCTTGCCCTTGTCGCGCCAAGGGTGTTGAATGGCAATGAAGAGCTGATAATTGCGAAATCTATTACTATCTTCATTCCCTTCCACTATGACAGGACATTTGTCATTTTAGAATATAACAACAAATCGTATATGAAGAACGCTGCCGATAAGTAGGAATCCAGGAATCAATTAAGCGAGGATTAAAAAAGTTAATATATTACAACACCACAGGATTACGGTATGAAAAAAAAGTGAAAAAATTATAGTAGATAAGGAAGAAGAAAAAGAAATTAGCATCATTCGCATATACGAATTTTCAGCAATTATATTAATGTCACCACAGAATTTAAAAAAAATGAAGAACTGGTCATGACATCAAGTTAGAATTTGTCAATAGAACGTTCTTTCATGTCCGTTTTGATTGAAAATTTCTACGTATGATCCAGTTCATTAGCAAATGTCATAATCAAAATTTTTGTGGCAAAAGTTTCACTACAATTTTTGGTATCTCGTAATTCGTTCAAAAGTGAACGTCCAAAAATGTCCTCAGTTGATACGAAAACTTGATGCATTTTACCCACAGATAGCTTTAAAGTTTAACGAAAAACGGATAAAAATGTGTGGAGAAAATATTGTTATACATTGCTGATTTAATGGCCCCGCAATAAAGTATATCAAATGTATAGCTTATAAGTAATTTTTTTCTACACATAAAAGTCCAATCTCGCTTTAAATATCGCCAGGCACTCACTACATTTGTTGCTCTGTGATAGATTTTGTCAAAGTGAGGAACAACTTATAGCAACCAAGGAGCCCAGACCTCGACCGCATAATTCATCATAGGGCGAAAGTAACCTTGGTAACGTAACCAGCGAGAATCTTCCAAATATTCTTCGAAAGATAGCTAACAATCTACTGGCCTGTCGATATATATTCTGGCAGTGAATCGCATTCTTCAGGTTTCAACTCATCCATACTCCAAAATCGTTTTCCAACGAGCTCCATGCCAAGTTTTAATTCCCCAATCGATATATCCAAGAAACATTCTTGCCAGGATGGAGCATCTCACTATTCCGTATGTTGAATGTCATATCATTTTGATGAGGGAGTAATTGCGACCAGTCTCATCGTAATACAGAGTTTATACCACTCCACTAAGTCATGTTCTCGCTTAGCATCGAACAGCGTATCCCGGCACTCGGCCACGTTGGTACATATAACACTAAGATTTACACCCTCGGATTATTTTGATGATTAAATTCGGTCATTTTAGCAATGGTTTTGCTTAGTCATTTCTCATTTCTGTGAGGTTGAGGAGTTACTTATCCGTACCAGTTTTAGACACCAACAGCGCTGTTATCTGGGCAAATGTTGGGATGCTCGAGTATAATGCATTTTCTATCGGCTCTTATTCACCAGCCTCTAAGTCTGGCAACATCGATAACTTTATGACGTTATTTAATCAATTCACTAACTTTTTGTGTACCGGATTCTAGTCTATTTAGACGCCCCTTAATTTCATTCTAAGGATGACCAAAGTTATGTGTTGCTCACATCCCCCGAAATTACACTCCACTACCGGTTTCTGGCAGTTTGCCGTCACCAGTGAGCCTTGACACAGTGGATAAATGATAAACAAGGCTTTAATGAATGCCACGTTGCATAGGGTTCGTACAACGAACCACGATGTTCAAAACGGAATCACATAAACAAGTTGAGCTTGCATGCCAATGTTGGATAAGGCTGGTACGACCAACCTGTTCAATCACATTAGCCCACACTCATAGTACGAACCCTATGCAACAGTGGCATTCAAGTATAACCTTGTTTACCATTATCCACTGTTTCGAGGCTCACTGAAACTAATTTACTGTATCCACCACCGCCAGAAACCGGTAGTGGAGTGTAAATTCTCGGGATGTGAGCAACACATCACTTTGGTCATCCATAAGCGCCTTCAGTGCTTGACCAATAATCACTATGTGATTCCGGGTTTGAACATCGTGGTTCGTTGTACTAACACTATGCAACAGTGGCATTCAAGTATAACCTTGTTCATTCTAAGGACTTTTCACCTCCGAGGATTTCACTGTTGGTTTGGCCAAGCGTAACAAACACCAGGACAAAAATCTCCATTACTAATTGTTGATAAATCCGATGTCAGCAATTTGTCACATTGTGCACGCACTTTTGACAAACAATCGTAATACATGACAGACCTTAGGACTTACCGCATTTTTGCAAACGGTGCACATGCAGCCCGATGCGCTTTGTTTTCTTTTCGGGGTCATCCGGTCAAGGTTGTAAGCACTCTTCAGTGGTGTGCACACAAGCAGTGGTTCTGTCGATCGACCAATGATGAATAGCATGAGCATGACAAAAATTGGTGATCACAAATAAGAGCGAAATCATAATTAAATCCCCCTTTGGTTGCTGATCGCACGACGTTGAAAATATAACCAGCCGATGGAGAAGAATATGATCCTTCCGATTAAGTCAATTCCACTTAGGACTAGCAGAGTATTAACAGCGCTGCACGCACAGATCCTATATGGGAAAGTAATTATCAACAGTAATGCGTGATCCGTGATAGGAACGACGCAAGAACGTAACGACGAACTACATTTGCCGGATGACTGCATAATTCATATAAAGGTACCGCGGGGATTTAAACGATTTACGCGCATCGTGTGGAATGTGTAAATGAATTTTGACAGAAATCACTCTCGCGATTTCCTGTGTAACATAGAAGTCTCACATTCCAGCTATCCACATTGCACTCTTGAATGTGTCGCTGAAGCTTTCGATGAGAAAGAAATAAACATATATAAGTTAGCTTGCTTAAAAATACAGGTTCTATTTGCGGCTAATATCGCAAGGGTTAAGAGAAGCCGAAAGTGATTATGTCAGGTAGTTTGAGACGAAGCTACGTTACCTGTTCTAACATATATTACGCTGTTTGCACGGGTTTAACGACATTAGTTGCAACATTAATGACGTCAGCCTTCACGTTTCATACTCACAGCGATTACGCCTCGATTAATCCCGGTGAGGTCATTCCTATCAATGCTAATAGTGTTTCGCACGAATCCCACAATATTTGAGAAGCCGATTGTGTCGAAACGTGAGACGCACAATACAAAGAGAAGAACACACGCTTATCTTTTATATGCATTCCAAGTAACCACAACACTCTCCTGAAACATGTCTGTTCCGGTTGTCACTTTGATCTGATTTGTCAATCGCTTTCCTGCCAACATTTACGTTTCAAGCCCTTACCACACAGGGCTCGTTTGACAGACATTGTTAAATTGCATATCCTTCGATCTCGGTTGACCCTATTCATCTTTTCATGCATTCGAAAATGTTGTTGCCCAAACCGGTCTAAATCAATCCTTCCGCTATCCGAAATTCAATTCGTTAGGAATGGTCACGTCGGTATTTTCGGCGCTTGCC
Source organism: Atriophallophorus winterbourni (assembly GCA_013407085.1). NCBI lineage: Eukaryota > Metazoa > Platyhelminthes > Trematoda > Plagiorchiida > Microphallidae > Atriophallophorus > Atriophallophorus winterbourni. The sequence continues at coordinate 1,338 of JACCGJ010008562.1, read as the reverse complement.
GCTCTTGTGTTATGTTGGAGGATGGTGATCTGCATATCACTCGAAAGCTTGCGTTTAACACCCGTTGCTAATGCAGTTCGCACCTCTACAAAATTTGACTGTCTACATTATTCTTATGGCAATTCAATGTATTACCATATTAAATCATTCTATTCTGAATGTTCACTCTAATTTACTCAATAATCTTCGCAAATTATCTTGTGATCTTACTTAAAAAAATCGAAACAAAAGATTTCTGTAAACGGAGCACACTGGAATTTGAGGTGGACGTTACCATTCTAATACAAAAGTTAAACATGATCATGCAGATTATTTAGTCGTAAGAAGCTAATAATGGTTGAAAATGTTGCTAACTCCTATAGCCGAAATTACAATGATTGGTCAATTCATGCATATTTTGTTTAATTACAGCTTCACATTACACGCCACGCTTGAATTCAGTATTGACAACACGGGAAAGCATCTCTCCGTAAATACAGGACAGCTACCGGTTAAGGTACTAAGCTGTGGGCCACTTCCCAAACGATTACCGACAGGATCGCCTATTCCTGCTATCAGCGAAACATTCATTACGAATGGTGTCTCGGTTCTGATACAGGTACGTCCGCGTATGAGTTGCCCAGCAAATTTTTCGTAATTTTTTTAAACAAGATTGGATTAGGCTCACTAAACCTGATCTTACTGTCTCCACCTGACGATGGCAAACAGCCAGAAGCCGGTAGTGGTGTGTAAGGGATGGGGATGTGAGCAACACATTACATTGGAGTAATATATTGTGTTACCACTCAATTGAGGTAATATAGAAATGTGTCACTATGCAAAAAGCAGTCCTGTTTCTTCCTGTTTTGTAGTTCAAATAAAGAGGAAGCCTTATACCATTCCCTGTTCCCAGAGCTTAGAAGTAATCGAAAGTATCAGATATATGATCCGACAACATGGTCAAGCCAGAATAAAAAATTGTCACCACGTTCAAAGAAAAAGAACTAATTGTTTAATTATTCTAAATACTTATATGCCGTGACAGGGGTTCCCTGGTGAGAGCATCTATTCACTGAAACATGTGCGTGAACATTGGTTTAAGCGAACAAAACGGATGATCGAACGTTGTACAGAGAGTATATGAGCGCATTTCTCCTTCGTCAATCTCGACAAGATAATCCCCGTTTCACCGAAGAACCTATTTTTAGGCAATAATTGTTGTTGTGTTAATTGTATTTTTTATTTGAGTTCAAGCTGAAGCAATTTTTGAATTTAGACGCATTACTAAACAGGGGAGTATGTACAACTGTGTTATTCATAGATTTATTCATAGATTATATGCAGGTAAAAAGCTATGCT